>RJWT010001465.1:0-48186 GCA_004365215.1 Cuniculus paca
GCAGTCATTGATTTACATGCTTGTTTTGCCTGCACAGCATGAGCTTCTCAAGACTAAGAACTAAACCTGTGTATGTTTTCCTACCTGGTGAACATGAAGGTTTTATGAATAAATGAGATCCAAATCAAAAATTGAAACTTATTTCTGATCTAGTGTGTACTTATAATCACTTTAAAAAGAATTCACACGTAACATACCTGCTCCATTGATGTTTCATGAAGTTCATTAAGATTTAAGGTGTAAATCCCCTCTTCAGCACCGAATATCAAGTACTGATCTGAAATAACAAAAGTACTTCACTGATTTCAATAAATAAGGCACCTTTAAAGGAATTTAGCCTAAAATTCAGTAAATATGTGTTAACATACAAAAAGATTAGTGTACTAATACGTAGAAGAGGCTGACACTCTAAACTTACAAATTGGGTTATACATACATGAACAATAGCCTCAAAGCAGTGAAGAAAATTGTTATATAAGAGAGGTTTTGCAGAGTGGCCTACTGGACTCTTCACTCACCAGAGGGTGTTACTGTCAGAGTCCGAAGCTTTTTCTAAAATCCCCCAAAGAACAGATCACATAAAAATGACATATAAAATGTAGATCAGAATAGCTAATACAGATCCAAAATATTTTGATAGATACTACTTTTTCCAGGCTACTATTACAAGCACTAACATGAAAAGCTTTCTACCACCAAATGTCAGTGAAACAATGAATCTGAGTGTCAGTTTCCCAGTCTGTGAAATAAAAGAACCTGTATCAGATATTTAAGAGCTTTGATAATAACACATATGTGCATTTTAACATATACATAAAATTTTTTCATATGTTTCTTGACGTGTATTTTATATAAATAAATACTGGTTGTTGTTGTTTTGAGAGAGTCTTGCTACTCCAGGCTGGCCCTGAACTCACTATGTAGCCCAGGCTGGCCTCAAACTCGTGGCAATCCTCCTGCCCCAGTCTCCCGAATTTTGGGATTACATACATGTATCACTACCCCTGGCTATGCAAATAAATATTAAGATATAGACATATAGGGCTGGGGATACGGCTCAGCGGCACAGCACCTGCCTGGCAAGCGCAAGGTCGAGTTTGATTCCTGGTATGGAAAAAAAAAAAAGATATAGATCTATAGCAAGAGGACAGAGAATCCTTATTGCCAAATGACAAACCTGGCTATATAAATAAATATTAAAATACAGATATAAAGCAAAAGGACAGGGAGTCCTTAGTGCCAAATTAACAAATATTCTAATTATGACCCCTTGTAAAATGGCCTCTGGACCCTGGGTCCTTACTATTGTAGCTAAGTTCCTTGAGTAATGGCTCTCTAAAAAATAAAATATATTCAACCACTGTGTAGCAGCAGAAGAAACATCTCTGGAGGAAATCAGAGTAGCAAAGAGTATAACACATGATTTTATTACATTGGTATAGTGACTATAGTAAAATTTAATGTTATGTGCCAGCTAAAACACTGATAACAATATAGAAAACATTTACCTTAAGAGTTCAAAAAATTTATACTGTAACATTTTTCCATAGATATTAAAAAATGAATAAAATCAAATGCTCTCATAGCCCAAGGTGGCAAGAAATTAGAATGATAACAGACAAAAACATATGGTGCTACCTCTTGTATCTGGGTTTATCCACGATGTTGCACAGTGAATTTTCAAGGGACACCCATTAAAAACCTTTGAAAAGCATGCACCCATCTGGAAAAACAAAGAATAACCAACATGAAATAGTGACAAAGAATGACCTGCAATACAATGTATAAGATGCAATTTTTTTTAATATGGTATACTACAAAGGGCATGATGAAATTATAATCATCTTAATCCTAGCACTCAAGAGGTTGAGGCAAGAGGATCGTTGCAAGTTCGAGCCCAGCCTGGGCTACAAAGTAAGCTCAAGGCCAGCCTGAACTGCATAGTGAGACCCTGTCTCAAAAAGAGCTCCCCCCCAAATTATAATCATCTCCGAGTTTACATAAATAAATGTGTTAAATCAGTCACGGACCTAGTATTTTTTTCTAGGTTATTATAAACGTTTTGGTAGCACAAAGTTTCTAGATATAACAATGATTTTACATGAAAGAAAGAGAAAACCAATCCACTCATATTTTATTTATCTTTCAAACTAAACAAAACACTAATAGCAACCAATTTGGTATTAATAATTTTGCTTATAGGAATAGCAACATCCCATATTAAGAGCATACTGTATTTTCTAATAAGAAAGGAACTGTAATACTCATAAAGAAAATTGTCTCTTTTGGTTTCATGATAAATATGGTATTACTCATTGCATTTCATATTATGAAGTAAAAGTATGACTGATTTGAAATTTATGTTATATGCTCCAAACATACAGACTCCTTCTTTTTAAAAAATAATAGTGTGACTCTTTTCTTTGGTAAGATTCATTAAAATATTAGTCTGATGTTAAATTATCAAATCTACTTTTAAAAATCTTTCAGATAAATATTTTATAGTGAAATATTCATTTGAACTCTTACGTGTTCAAAAAGCGAAATGTTAATTTAAAAAATATTTTAGTTAAATACTCAAGGTACAAGAAAGTACCTTATCTACTTAAGCACATTTATTACTAACAACTTGAGAGAAAATTCATACGAAAGTATACGATCACAGGAAACTTGTATATTTGCCACGCTCTCTTAAAAGGAACAGCACAATACACTGATAACAAGAATGTTTTTTTCACCAGCTTGGACATCACATGCTCAGAGAACCACCCTGGGTTAAATAATTACCAGTTAGAATAAGATTCTAATTTAAAATTAAATTTCTCTTTTAATGACAGAAATGTACCAATAAATACTTTTAAAGATTTTAGTACCAAAATAACATTAGCTAACAGGCAATATCATCAGATGGTAGGATGGCAATCAACAATGTTTTTATGCCACAGGGTAGAAACTGAATCACTTAATAAAACCTAACAGTTAATTTTTAAGATTGCCAGCAAATTTGTATATTAAAGGACTGCTACATCTCTAGAAATCTAAATGACAACATATGGAATAAAACAAGAAGTCCCAATCTTAAGCTAATTTGTATAGCTGGAATTTTTTTTGGCAGTCCACAATTATCAGCTTTTTCGTGTCAAGCTGTACACCTGATTTATTTACCTTTTAGCCAAACAGGAAGTTTGTCCTATTGTACCTATTTCCCTGCTTTAAGAGTGTGTATGTGTACAGACATGGGTAGATGTGAATGTGTATATATATAATACATAGAAAAAGATAACTATACCTTCTTCCCTGTTATTGTGTAGAGAGGTACATACATATATATGATATAAGAATATATAACACAAAGTATACTTTAAAAATTAGTATTAAAATTACAAATTTTGAACATTTAGAATTTAAGTAAATATAAATTATGTATGTAATATCAAGTATATGGTTTATAATAAAAAGTATAATTTATAACAAGTATGTATTATACTAATTTTACAAAGTAGAATGAAGAAGTAACAAAGGCTAAAAAGTAGAGTTGGGAGGTTAAAAACTAGAAAAACTAAGGACATCATAACTAGTGTTAAGTTTTTATAGACTGATAGCAATGAAATGCAGTTCTAGTCACAAAGATAATTCCACTACTGGTTAAACATCCAAAGAAACTGAAATCACTACGTTGAAAAGACATCTGGGCTACCGTGTTTATTTCAGCATTATTCACAGCAGCCAAAGATACAAAATCAACCTAAGTGTTTATTAGCAAATGAATGAGTAAAGAAAATGTGGTATATACACATCATGGAATGTTATTCAGCCTTAAAAAAAAGGAAATCCTGCCATTTATGACATCTATGAACCTGGAAGGATATTATGCTAAGTGAAACAAGCTACTTACAGAATGAACAGATATTTCATGAGCTACTTATTTGTGGAACCTGAAAATGTTATAGAAGCAGAGAAAAGGATGGTGGTGGTTAGAGACTGGGGGAAGGGAGAGAACCAGGAAGATGTTGATCAAAAGACACAAAATTTTAATTAGGAAGAATAAGTTTAAGAGATCTATCTTATATCATGGTGGCTACAGTTAATAACAATACATTGTACTTGAAACTTTCCACTTGGTGAAAGTTTTTTAAGAGGCACAGTATATACAACAAGCATGCCACCTGTGTGAGGAAAGCTTTCAGAGGGCTGAAATGCATTGTAGCTACAATGCTCTTCTTTGTATGTTTTAAAGTAAGTTTTTAGTAGGACTTATAAATTTTATAAAATATTAAGTTTCAATGTGGCATTTTTATACTTGAGTATATTTTGATCATATTCATCTCCTCTGTTGTCTTCCTTTATATTTATAATCTCCCCTTTATTGCCTTCTTCTCGTTTAATAATAACAGTCTCCCTTCTACTTTGATACCATCTTTGTGTGTGTGTGTGTGTGTTTGTGTGTGTGTGTGTGAATTCCCCATATTAGGAAAAACATGTAATACAGTACAACTTGTCTTTCAGATTTTGACTTATTTTACTTCACATGACATTATTCTGCTCTACCCATTTTCCTCCAAATGACATGACTGCTTTCTTCTTTCTAGCTGAATAATACTTCATTGTGCATATATTCTGCTTTTTATTAATTTTAAAAGAATAGATTTTAAATGTTTTCACTACCAAAACAAAACCAAAAAAAACCATGAGGTAATTCATATTAAAAAGCTTGATTTAGTCATTCCACAATCTATACACTATACTGTACACCATAAATATAAACAATTTTTACTTGTCAATTAAAAAATTTAAGGCCGGGTGTGGTGGTGCATGCCTATAATCCCAGCACTCAGGAAGCCGAGACAGGTGGAGTGCTGCAAGTTTGAAGCCAGCCTGGGCTACAGAGCGGTTTCAAGGTCAGCCTAAACTACATAGCAAGACCCTGTCACAAAACAAAACGAAGCAAAATTTTAAAAATGAGAAAGCTACCATGGCATAATTAAAAACAAAAACGAAAAAAGCCCCCAGCCCAAACTATCACACAGGAGACCTAAGTTCTGACTAGTGTTGAGTGGAGTTTTGTGATTGTAGTAACCAAGATCTAGCTCAGCTTTACTCATGGGCAGTATTAAGGACCTGGGGCAGATGCTCCATCAAGTTATAAAATTGTACACTGTTATGGTTTGTGTCTGGATGTCCCCCTAAAGTCTCATACAGTCATGGAGGTGTGCTTTTCAGAGATGGCTAAATCTAAAATTTGTAACTGATTCATTGTCTAGTGCTGGGATTATGGGTGCGAGTGCTACAACCACCCTAGGGTAGGTAGCCCACACACAATATAAGGGCTAGGAAGAGTCTTCTCTCTCACTCCTCCCTCTTTGCTCTTGCTGCTTTTGCTGTCTTCTGTAATCATGAATTGTTGCTCCTCTACCATGAGCTACCCTCTCTGGGAGCCAGCTGATTATGGACTGAAACCTCCACAAACTGTGAGCTAAATAAACCTTTCCTCCCTTAATTTTGAGCATTGAGTATTTTGTTCAAGCAATGACAAAAAGTAACCAAGACATAGATTTTTGATAATTGAAAACAGGTTACAAAAAAGTCGTATCAACATTGTGATTCTCCTGTAATATCCATATTGCTTTTATACTTCTTCAAAACCAGATGCAAATATGATATTAATAAATTTGGGGATCAAGAAGCTTTAAAATGTGTAATTCACTATAATTTTTACTTTGAAAAGCTAATTTTCAGATGTAATAACATTTGAATTAGCAATTATGTAATTTTTTTCAATAATGGAGATTCTTTTAAATAGGTTAAAAAAATCTAACCAATGATAAACATTTAAGCAAACTGTACTTGTCAATATACTTACTGGTACATTGTAGTTTGAAAATTTAGGCTATTTAATACTTAATACTTACATGCACTTTAGGTGTTGGGGGAAGACCATTACTAATAGGCTTCTAGAAAAAAGAATACATGGATGATTATAATTACTTTTGCGGCTGTTTGGCATGAAAATAATATATTTCAGAAACATTTATTTGAATAAAATATATCAACATATTTTCTTCATAAAATCTATAGATAACACTTAAGCTTCCTAGAGTCCTTCCATATTTACTACTGGTGGTCCCTGCCCAACAGATTAGTGTGCATTCTTTCTCTAGAAAATTATATATGTTTGTGCATTTTCATAGTTTTCTAGACTTTTTGTGGGGCTATGGTGCAGATTGATCCCAGTGCCTAGAGTATACCAGATAAGCATTCTACCACTGAGCCCCAGACAGCTTATGTTTTATAACGTAAGTAGCTATGTGCTCTTTATCTACTTGTAATTTGCCTTAAAAATGGCCTATATAATTCATATACTGATAGTCATACAGACCTGACACTTCCAACTGCATCCTAGTATGAACATAACATATTTTATTTAGCTAATTCCTTGTTATTGAAGATTTAGGTTATTTTCAATTCTTCACTGTATGAATAATGGTGAAGTGAACCTGTATAACCTTCTTATGCAATGTGTGAATTTTTTTAAGGATATGTATTCCAGGAGAATTGAAACTACTGGCAGACGGTGTCAGCATTTACATTTTATTGGGTACTGACTGCCTTTCAGAGCACCTGCAACACATACCTAACAGTGATGTGTAAATTTCTGGTTCCTCATAGACTCACAGCAATATCATGAAGATGGTTAGTTAAAAATGCTTTCTACTGTGCTTTTCATTAATTTGCATGCCTCTGATGACACAGAAGGGTGAGAATCTTTTTTAAAACTAAATCTTTTTTC
This sequence comes from Cuniculus paca, assembly GCA_004365215.1. NCBI lineage: Eukaryota > Metazoa > Chordata > Mammalia > Rodentia > Cuniculidae > Cuniculus > Cuniculus paca. Next base: position 6,788 of record RJWT010001465.1, read on the forward strand.
AAACATTTTAAATATTTGCTTTCCTAGTTCTTTTTCTGAGAACTTTTCCCCATTTTTTTAACTGTTTTTATATCTATTTGTTGCTTTTTCATATCTTGAGATCTGAATATTTTGTTATATGAATTAGAAATATTTTCTTCTAGCCTGTAGATTACATCAGTCTTTTAAAAAATATGCTTCATTAACTGAAATATATATATATATATATATATATATATATATATATTGGCAGTGCTGGCGATTTAACCCAGGGCTCTCACATATGGTTCACAAACACTCTATAACATCCTTAGCCCTGAATGATAAATTTTCATGAATTCAAATGTATTAAATTATAAGGAGAGCAAAAGTTGTGCTCACTCACAATATCCTCACAAATGCCAGATATTTTTAGAGGTCACACCTTTAGTATATGAACTATCCTCCTGAAAAGGAATCTCTCTTTTGAAGTTAATCTTAGTAACAGCATTTTAAGGAAATGATATAATGGTTTTCTAAATCTGATATAAATCATAATCATTTAAACACTGTGATCAAAAATCCAAATTCATAACATTAAAATATCAAATGACATTTCTTAACATTATGTGATGCTTTGGGTGGGGGAGGTTACCTCAATGATAAAGCACTTGCCTAGCATGTGTAAAGACTTTGGTTAAATCCCCAGCACCCCTCTCTAAAAAAAATTACATAATATTTTACTTTGTATATACATTTTCGAAGATGTATAGAATCATATTATTCCTACCAATTTCTGGTAACTTTTATTCTATTTCACAACTAACTTACGTACTTTTGTTTTAATACTGATTCCTATAAAGTATCTAGTGTCTACTACAGCAAAACATTTTAAATATTTAATAGTTTTAAATAGAGAGCTGTGAATGTTATCACACTCAGATTTAACTTAATCATAAACAAAACAGCTATAAATAGCTTTAAGAAGCTGCACAAACTGTAACTGTGCTTCCATATACTATGGATACTGTTTACTCTAGGACACAGCCATGGACATACTTTAGAATTACTGAGATTGTTATTTCCTAGCCTAATGAAATATGATAAAGAAAACATGGACTAAAAAGTCTTTAAAAAGCTTATGTCTTCCGACAGGTATTATTATTATTATAATATTTTTATTGTTACTGTTATTAATCAGTTATTTGAGACATGGTCCTACTGTGTAGTTCAAACTGGCCTCAAATTCATATCAATCCTCTTGCCTCAGTCTCAAGGCTGAGAATACAAGCATGTGCCACCACACCCGGCCCAAAGGGTATTATTATATACAAGTTGAATCTGGAAATTTGAAAAAGCTCTAAAATCTGAAACTTTTTGAGCCCAATGTTGTAGATTCTGGAGCATTTCGGATTTTGGATTTCTGGATCAGAGATGCTCAACCAGTGAAGTTTTTGTGCATATTCCAAAATCCAAAAGACTCCAAAATCTGAAACACTCGTGGTTCCAAGCACTTTGGGTAAGCAGTACTCAAGCCTTACTGTGTTGCAATGATTAAACTGAACTTTTGTACTAGTACATTAGCAGGGCCAAAATTTAAACTGACAAGCGAAAAAAGGCACTGTTCAGAGACTGAACTTCACAAAATTCATTCTGAAAGGACACTTTATGTTTTTGCTAAAAATGTTCTAAATTGCGTGGTATGGCGTTGCATGCCTGTTAATTGCAGCTATTTGGGAGGCTGAGGTCACAAATTTGAAGCCAGCCTGGAAAGCACAGCAAGACCCTGTGTTAAAAAAAGAATACAAAAATGGGTTGGAAAGTAGCTTATTGGTGGCTTATCTACCATGCATGCAGTCCTGGGTTTGATCTCCATTAGTGAGAAAAAAATAACTAAATTTCCAAATTATAGTAGGTAACTCTAGTCAAATGCCCTAAGTTATACAAAATGGAATGTTATAATCTACAGTTTTTTAGAAGTTAAATATAATAAAAAGGCCTCTGATGATGTACTTATTATAAAACCCTACCATATTTTTGCACATGAACAAATTAAATGTACTATAAATTTCTACATAAGCAGTAAAGACAGTAACTATAAAAACTTCCAATCATCATCGATGTTTGCCACAGTGTTGGGGATTTCAAGGACTTTTCACTCTTATTTTGAAGTCTGTAAGTATAAATGAATGTATTCTAGTGATTAGGAACCAATTCTTTACAAATGTTTAAATTTTTCAGCCATTATGATCTCTGATAAATACAAATTTTAGTATTATATTGCAGTCTTATTTAACAGTCATTGTTATTTCTGAAGTGGTATCTCATATCTGCTGGAAAATAATCTTAATTCCACCCCCCTGCCTTGTTAACTATTTTCTTTGTGGAAGAGCAAAAATTTCACTTATTGCATGATCTACAGTGAGAAATTTGTCCAGAAGTAGAAGTTATACTTTTTCTTCTCATATGTCCTTCTTTCCACAACTTCTTGACATTGTAAGATAAGACATTTTTTTTAATTGTTGGTGGTGCAGGGGATTATACCCAAGGCCTTGTACATGCTATGCAAATGTTCTACCATTGAGCTACTTTCTCAGCTCTGTTAAAGGGATTTTAAGAATCAATTCTCATCAATGAAAATAACAACACTTATTTTGAGAACAATCGCAAGAATACTGGTTAGTTGTATGAAGATCATGCTTTATAATACGTTAAATAAAAAAATGGTCTAAGTAACTTAAAAAAGAGAAAAATCTAAATAATTTAAATATGAGAAAGCTATTGTTCTAATTTACCATCGCAAAGTTACTTTTTAAAACACTTAGTCTACTTGTCATATAACATTAAAATATCAATACAGTAATTATAAAATATCTGACTGCTGTAGTCTCATTAACTGTAAAACTAACTTAACAGTAAACAAGGAAACAAGTAAAAGTAGAGGTTATAAACAGAGGTTATAAATAGTGTAAATGTACCTACTGGTACATCTTTCTTTTCTTTTCTTGAAAGGTTTGTGCTTCTATGTTCATTCTGTTGCTGATATAATGATCCATCTCGTTCACCATTTAACTGAAAGGGGCTCACTCCATTTCCTGCAATAAGATATGTTTAAAAATAATGAGAAATTATTAATTTTCATTAAGAAAACTATTAAGTAGGAAAGAAAAATAACTCTGAGATAGTTCCTTCATTTTAGATCATTCATTTCAGATCTTTTAGATCATGATATTTAATCCTAAAGTAAGTGTTATATATAATTTCTTCTACTTAAACCTGGATTTCTGGCATATTAGGCAAATTTAAAACCTGGCTGTATCTAAGTATAATTTTTTTTTTTAGATTAAAACTGAAAAGTGAAACATCAGATTTATAACTATTTTCAGAAAAGGGGTAATTTATAAGATGTTACCAAGAAACATTAGTTTTTTTTTTTTTTTTTTGAGAAGGCGTCTCATTCTGTAGCCTAGAACTCAAGGCAATCCTCCTGTCGCAGGCTCCCGAGTGCTGAGATTACAGGCATGCGCCACCAAGCCTGGCTAGTTGGTCTTTTTAAAATTACCTCTTTTCAATAAGACGAAGCAAACTTTACAGTGTTAAGACAGTACCTTCTAGTACTAATCTGGAGGTAATACTTAGCAAACAAATTATTTTTCAAAAAATGATTAAATGAAATAAAGCAGTTAAACAAAGTACTACTACTTTTTTAAAAACACAAGTGGCCTAGAGTCAAAACACATTTTCCTTACTTGTTCAGAGTTTAATTTCTAATCCTTATGCAATACAGATGAATGGGCATAAACCAATCTCCGAAAGAGGGAAGGCTAAATATGAAATGAAAAACAAGGGGCAAAATATCTCAGACTGGGTCATAGGGAATTTTCATTAGAAATACTTTGAATTATGAAGCAAAAAGGAGAAAACACCTCCATCACCATTGTTTCCCTTCTTTCCTCCCATAAAGGAGCTTTAAATAAGTTTTTTGCTTAATTTTTTGAGACAGGGTCTCACTATGTAGTGCAGGCTGGCCTTGAACTCATTTATGTAGCCTAGGCTGGCCTCGAACTTGTGAAGAGCCTCCTCCCTCAGCCTTCTGAGTGCTGGGATAATAGGCCTGCACCACCACACCCAGCAAATAAACTCTTGATATCTGCCCCCCACCAACAGTATGAAAACCTCTCTACCATTACCTAAAACGATAGGCTTTTGTGGGGGTATTCTGGGAGGTGGTGGTCTAGGTGGAACCTGGGATGGTTTTGCTGGGCTCCCTGACATAGGACATCTCTTGATTGTCCCTCGATTATCATCCTCAGTAGAATGAGTTTCTTGCGGTATGAAGATGGACTTAGGCTGAAATAAGTAAAATAAAAGGGTATCAATGATTAAATGTGAAATTATTTTCTTGAAGTAAATATTAGTATCAGACTTTCCAACTATTATTTACCAGATGAATTTTAAAGCTACTCAACTATCCCATGCAGGTTATTTTAATATAGTTTAAAAAAAACCCTAAAAATGCACATTAAAATGTGTTTCTTGAGTTTTGCAGCTATGCAGAAATAAAGGAGAGGAGGGCTTCTAGGTCTTTTTATTAATTCCTCCCAAGACTTCCTACTTAGATCCACAAAAATACTCTAGTCTTTCTGATATCCTCTACGTTAAACAAGTATTTTTTAAATGTTTTCTTTAGTAGTGGGTATTCTGAACCAAAGGCCTTTACAAGGAGCTATACCCTAGTCCTTTAGTAGTTGTTAGTACTTTATTATTATTATTACTATTATTATTGATTAGAGATAGGATCTTTCTAAATCTTCCAGACTAGGCTCAAATTTATGATCCTCCTGCCTCAACCCCTCAGATTGTTGGGACTGATGGCCACCATGCCCATCTAAAAAGTCTTTTTATTATACATATTCAAGCTAACCAAAGCTCTGCTGCTTAGCAAGACTAAAGTAGACTGTGCCTTAGACAACTCAACATGTTTACATTAATGCACAATCTTTCAGACAAAGTATAGAAGATACCCATTAAACTGTTCTCATGTTGGAGAATGCCAATAAAGCAATAGGGATGCCTAAGAAATGTTTTGTGCAGACTGTAAACACCTCCAGTCAGCTAAAGGTTTGAACAATCCATAAATTCTTACAAATGTGTTCCTTATTATGAAGACTGCTCAGCACTCATTTCCTTGAAATTCAGATCTTTACTTTGGTAATAAGCACAGCATCTTTTATTTGTGTGAATCACGATTTTCTCAGTAGTATAAAATGAAAACTATATCAATAAGTTGGATACCAAGATACCCCATTTACAATAGTCTGACTTGAAACTTTAAAACTCATGATTAAAAGTTTTCTCTGTATATGAACTTCTAAAACAAATTTATATTACACTACCTATGTTAACTCGTTTTACTTTTTAAAAACCCCACTAGTTAAAAATACTTTATTACTGTATGATGGTTTTTTTTTTGGCAAAAGGATTCTGTTGTTAAACATTTTTAAAAGTTACTGCCCCATTTGGCATTTTTATAATGATCTTCTGAAAATTAAGTATCAGTGACATTACTATTGTTTATTCATTAAGAATCAGTGACATTACTATTGTTTATTTATTAAGAATCAGTTATTAGATTTTGAGATGATACTTTTCTAACCCACAATGAAATAACACTTATCCACTAACATAATTATTTTTACTGTATAAATGACTAGAGCTTATTACTTAGAATGAACCCTGAATGATAGGTTGGGTATATTTTAAAAGACAAAAATAATCTAAACTATCTTCTTAGATCCTAGTTAGCAACTTCACAATATTTTTTTGTGAACTGCAAATGAAAGTATTAGTATTGTACAGTACTGTACAACAATACCCATATGCACATATGCAATCCAAACTGAAAAATAAACTTCTCTACCTTTGGTGGCAAAGGTGGTGGAACTTTTGCTTTCATAGTTGAACTAAAAAATAAAGAGTTTGTAGTCAGAATTCTTCATTTTACAAATGAACCATTACCAAAACTTATTTTCAAAGACATGGAAGAAAAACTTGCAAAATAAGTACCATTTTCTAAGGTTATATTTTTTTCCCCAAAATAATTTTTAAGATATCCAAGTTATGTTGAATAAAGTGTTGTTCAAAAGTAATTGGATAGATGTGCCTTCTTCGCTTAAAATACAATAATGCAATTAAAGTTGGAAAACAAGGGTACACGCCTGTAATCCCAGCACTCAGGAAGCTGAGGCAGGAGGATCCTTGTGAGTTCGAGACCAGTCTGGGCTACAAAGTGAATTCAAGGCCAGCCTGAACTGCACAGCAAGTGTTATGGTTTGTGTCCAGGTGGTCCCCTAAGCCTCATGCAGTCACAGAAGCAGCTGAATCTAGCATTTGTGATTGGTTCGTTGTCTAGTGCTGGAATTGGCAGAGTAAGGGCTGCAACTACCCAGAGGCAGAGCCAGCATACAATATAAGGGAGGGAAGAAGGCTTGTTTGGCCCACCTTTTGCCTTTTCTCTGTTGCTTGTGGCAGCCATAAACGGCTGCCCCTCAGCCATGCCACCCTGCCTTGGAGCCAGCTGAATATGGACCAAAACCTCCAAAAACTGTAAGAAATAAACCATTCCTTCCTTCATTTTGGGTGTTGGGTATTTTGTCTCAGCAACAAGAAAAAAGTAACCAAGACAGCAAGACCCTGTCTCAAAAAGGTAATAAAGTTGGAAAATAATTAAAATTCTGTTTCATATCCATTAAGAGGTAAATAATTAATATAAAAATGTACGCAACAGCTGAAGAAAAATAATATAGTATAAATATATCATGTTGTAAGCTTCAGTTTTGCTGTTAGAGATGATTTTTCATAATGCTCATTAAAGCTATATGTGTGCTCTATAAAATGATAGGTAGAATTTGAGTGAAGCTAAAAATTCATGCAAATCATGATCAGTTTTAGAAACAGAATTAAAAGATGATCAAGCACAAATTTCTTAGATGAGGACACTGAGGCTGAGGTTACACAACCTGACCATAGGCCAGGTAATGAGGCTGAGAGAAAAAAACTCCACTCCAAGTGCTACTCAGGTGCTCCTGACTGTCTTGAAACATCATATTTCCTTACCAGCCAAAACAAAAATAAAACAAGTAAACCAGAAGGACTAAATATCAATGCATTCCTAGTAGTGAAAATATTTCCCTTTTAAAAATACACAAGGTATTTATCTAAAACATGTTTAAACACATCAGAAGAAAATTTAATTAAACATACTAAATTTCATAGTTGTAATAATTACAGAAGCTAAAAATTACTAACTTAACTACAATAAAAATTGTCTTTTTCCCCCCAAGTTTCTTGTTTTCAACCAGTGTTACAGACTAAATCAACTTCTCAAAATTCACATGTTGAAGACCTAATTGCTGAAGTGAAATCTGAAGACAGGGTTTTTAGGAGGTAATTAGGGCTCAATGAGGTAATAATGGTAGTGTCCTAATCCTGTAGGATGACCTTAGAAGAAAAGCAAGGGAGATTGCCTTGTTCCCTGTCACTGCACACAATGATGAAAGCCATGTGAAGACACCACTAGAAGATGTCTGTCACGAGAAACCAATTGGCAAGATCTTGAATATGCCAGCCTCTGGAACTGTGAAAAAGAAATTAGTGTTAAGTCACCCAGTCTATGGTATTTTGTTATGGCAGTCCCAGGTGACTAATACAACTGGGACAGTATAAAGGAAACTTACAATCTATGCTACTGTGTTACTTATCATATTAAAATCACCTAATATTAAGTTGCCAGATTTATGAAATCAGGTCAAATGACATCTTTTCCTTTTTACCAAAAAGAAAAACAGAACTTACTGTTTAGATTCATCATCATCTCCATCATCATCTTCTAAATGTGCCACGTGTCCTCTAAAGAACAATAAAATGCCATCATTAAAATGAATAGACTTTACCAAAAAGACTAAGAAATTTTAGAAACTGCAGTAAGGGATACTGTACGACAAAGTTTTATTTCTTTATCTTTATAGGATATACTGAGAAATAAAATAATATTCTCTCCCTGACAGAGAAAGGGGAAAATTATTCATTTGTAACCTAAGTATTTTGAAAATTAGAATTACCGCTGATGCAATTCTTCTTCAACAGACTTTAGAAGACTCCTTGAAAGAAAAAACAAAAACAAAATATAGTTTGAACAAATATGCATCAAGTACATATTTTTAACACTTTAACCTTACCCATAAATTTTTCAATGACTATGATTACTTTTTAACCATTCACTGTAAATTTCATACAATCATCACCTCTGTACCATGAAATATCAAGTTATACTTAATGAGATATCTCTATTTTCTGTAGCTAATGTCTTATATATATGTATTTTATATGAACAAAATAAATCCTACTGTGTACCATAAAATACCAATTCAAACAAAAGACAAGTCACCATGAAATGTCACAACAGTACTGACAAAACAATAACTGCAGGGTTATAGTCAGGAGTTTCCAGGATTCAAATTTTACCTGGAATCCCATACCTGACACATGAAATTATAATTTATTTCTCTTAAAGTAAGGAAGTGACACATTTTGAAAAAAATCATGCTCTCAAGCAATCCTACAAAATGAAACTCAGCATGTTGGATCTCTCTGCAGAAGCATGCATGCATGTGATGTGAATACATGAATGTAGTAGCACTTTGCTTTCACGGAAGACACTCACTTACCTGAAGGATTTGTTCTCCAGTGGTGCACTGGCAAACACATTTACACTTTGGGGAGACTAAGCCTGTATCAGACCAGGTGTGAGGATTTTACCATTAGGAGAAGTATATAAAACTTTAATTTTCAGGAATGTAAGAGAGAACCTAGGGCATTCCTGAAGTTTCTTTATTCTTTGCACTGCAACTTCATAGAGCATACCTCCTAATTATATTCTTCAAATATAAAGACTGAAAGCTTTATATTTGATAATGGGATAGAGAAAAATACAGTTACTGATAAATTACGGGATAAAAGTGGTTCAGCAGGAAATTTGCTTTCCAGATACTTTCCCCTTCTAATATATATTGGGAGAAACTATCCTTACAATAAAACTTAAAACCAGGGAAACTGAAAGGCATGGTTATACTGTAAACAATTAATTGATAGCTAATTATTTTAATTAGGCCGTCTTAATAACAATATGTTTTAAAAAAATGACAAGTTATAAATCTGTAATGATAAATAACATAAAAATTATAAATCAAATTTTGTAGATACAAAAATGAAGGCACCAGTCAAGTATCTTATTCACAAAGCTCTCCCATGGCCAGCTCTAGGAAGGCAGGAGCTTCTGCTTAGAGGCAGTATAGAAAAATGAATGAGGATTGGTTTTAAAGCAAAGACTGCCTGAATCTGAATCCTGTCTCCACCTCTGCAGGCTGTGTTGCCTCTCGGATAAGCTACTTTGATTTTCCCATGCTTCTGTTTCCTTATGTGTCAAATGGAAGTTACAATAGTATATCAAAGTATTTAAAGATATAATTAATTAACAGAGGTAAAATGCTTAAAAGCAATTTAGAACACAGCTAGGTACTTAATTAGTATTTTATTATTATTGACTAAGCAATTTTTTTTTTAAAAAACATGAATGAATAGTGGCCCAGGGATTCTGAAGATCTCTTACTCTCCTGTTGGGATCTACAAGGTCAAAACTATTTTTATAATATATAATTTCTTTTCTAGTCTCATGCTTCATGAGTATATACTGGAGTTTTTCAGAACACACTATGGTATGTGACATTACAACAGATTAAATGCAATAGCATAATGAAAATTCACCTGTTTTCTACTAAGTCAGTGTGAAGATCTGCAAATAATTTAAGTATTGCCATTTTTTTTTCCACTAACATTTTGTTTCAGAAAAAAAGCTTTTCGTTAAAAAATGTTATTAGTAGGTCTCAGGAAAACTTTTATTCTGTTGGTCTGATAATTGCTCTTATTGCAATTATTTACTGCCTCTAAGTCTCATAAATCAGTGGTGCTGTAAGAAAAGCACTATAAAAAGGTAGCATTTGAACTAGTCCTTTAGGATGAGGGATTTGTTTTAAAGCATACAAAACATGTATGTAACATATATTATTTAAAAAAATTAGTAAATATTTTGAAAATTCCTCAGTTTATTTTCTAGTTCTATAAACACTTTGTAAGTCTTATTAAAAAAAAGCTCTTTAGAGTTCTCAATGATTTTTAAAACTGGATCCTAACACCAAAAATTTGAGGAGCACTGCTTTGAATTATTTTACCAAATTAAACATTATATCTCTAAGATATATAATGGGCTTTCATGTCATTTTAGGAGATGTGAAAAACTATTTTCTTAAAATACATTTTCCTAGCACATGACAATATTTTTTGAGGCATTTGTTTCTCTAGCAAAAAAAAATTAGCATGTGAACATATTATGAAGAAATTTAACATGCGATTTTATTTTTAGTTACTATATTTAGCTGAATCTATATGGCATCCTGTTTTTTAAAAATAGAGAAAGGGTAATAAGAATATGGAAGCCATAGCCTAGGAACTCATGTACATATTTATAATTTGTAAACATCTTACTGTATGTTAAGATACTTGGTTAACAAAGTTACAGAATTCATGAGGTAACTATGAAAAGTGAGATGTATGGGCTTGGAGATATAGCTCAGGGGTAGAGCACTTGCCTAACATGCACCTCAATGTTTGGTCTCCAGCTCAGCATATGAGGCAGTGGGGAGAGGGAGACAGACAGACAGACAGACAGAGACAGAAAATGAACCTGGCTAAATTTGCTAAAAAGGCCAATTTACAGGCAATACTGTATCTGGAGAGCACTGGAGAAAATGTAATAACCAAATTTTTCACGAAAACTGAGTACTACATAGTAAATAGTATTGCTGTTCATTAGACTACTTGAATATTCTGTTATACAAGTTTTTATAGAGTGAAAAACTCTAAAATAACATCAATTTTGGTCAAAAGCTCAAAATGGCACAATGTGTGAATATAGATTTAACTGATAAAGTGAACTGCATATGGGTGAAGACCACCCAACAAAACGTTCTATATATTTGAATTAGCTAAGGAATTCATGCTACACGTTACTAAAATCTTTCAAAACTGCCCAATGTCCCCAAACAACCTGTATATATTTCCCTGATTATTTTTTAAAACAAAACTTCGTTTTTCTAAAACTGAAGTTTTATTCACTTATATTATCCACTTTATGTAATCAATATTTATAGAGTAACTACTATAAACAAGGTCACCAGTAAGTATTTACCAAACCAGAAATGTGCTAACTGCTTTATAGTAATTTTTCCATTTCACCCTTAGCATCCTATGAGGTAGGTACTATTATAAGCCCCATTTTAAATGGGACAGTGGTTTTTTTCTCAAAAGTCAAGTGGTTCACAAGGAGAGTCAATTCTGTCTCTGTATCTGTCATTTATTACTACCGGTATCACATTCAACTGTGACAGGAGCTGGGCAATTCAGTTTACTCTTGTTCATTATTCTTTATTAGAAGAGAATTATCTTTAGGATTTTTCCTCTACATGTAAACAGAATCTGCGCAGCACATACAGTGACACACACCTGTAATCCCAGTTACTTGGGAGGCTGAGGCAGGATGACTACAAACTGAAGGCCAGCCTGAGCAATTTAGAGAAACCCTGTCTCAAAATTTAAAAAAAGGGCTGGAGAAGTGGTTCAGTGGTAGAGCACCCCTGAATTCAATCCCCAGTAATAAAAAAAATTTAGAAAAAAGCTTTTGTCTAAATATATTTTTTATTTTAAGTAAATGGTCAGAACAGTTGGCCCCAGTGATATCAGAATTCAAAAGAAAAGGTGGTAGTCCAGCATAAAACACACATGCCTTCTGTTAAAAATCAAAAACGAAACGAAACGAAACGAAACAAAACGAAACGAAACGAAACGAAGGAAGGAAGGAAGGAAGGAAGGAAAGAAAGAAAGAAAGAAGAAAATTCCTATGTAATAATTCTAATTAGACAGTTCCTGCATGATCTGGAATAGGTAGAAACCCGTCAATGGAAATCTGTCTGCCTGATCACCTATGGAGAAAGCAGGAAATCCTGTGAGTTCAAAACACTGCCTAGTCACAAGAATAAAGCAGATATATCAATACAGTAAGAGGAAGTGCTACATCCATGCTCACGTCACATGTATGTATATACCTGTACACAAAACATAGCTGAAGTCAGACTTTTGGCCAACCTACCTTGCCAATGATTCGTTATATAGAATACAGTTCCTTAAGCAGGGATCCAATTAATCAAAAAATGAAGGTTGGGCAAATTATTAATATTTTACCTAGCCAAAGTAACTATACACTATGAAAATGTCTAACAATCAGAAATCAGACAATGGGAATTATGGACTCTGAAAAGCATTTAGTGATGGGCTATACTATCTTGTTTTTTAAGTACATAATTTTAAAACATTTTATGAACCAAAAAAGTAAATGAAATAGTTTCTAAATTACTAAATCTTTTAAAGCACACCAAAATTTGCAAACGAGGTCCTTAAAATCAGTGGCCTGATATTTAGAGAAAATAATATAAAAAGACAAACTTTTTTTTGTTCACTAACATACTATTAGATAAACTATTCTTTTTGTTCACCAACAAATGAAGATAAGTTATGAATAGCATACAATTACTACTGAAGGAAAGTTTCATTTTCTACCAAGAAAATTTTATACTAATTTTCCAGTCAAAGAATGATAAAGGGTAATAAGAGACTTATTAATAATATCAGGGCTAAAAATAACAAGTAATAACCCCCTCATATTTAACTGATTCATTTTTCTAGGTTGTCGTCCAAAGTCTCTACTCTGTACTAGGAAAAGACAGCACACTTAAGTAAAAAAATTAAGTGTTTAGTTTATTACAAAAAGATACAATTTTGCATTATTATCCTTAAAAACTAAGCTATTTGTCACTGTTCATTATTTCTTAATGGGAAGACATTATGTCTCAATTCTCAAAATGAGTGAAATTATGCAGTATTTTAAAATTTCAATTTCTGATTAGTAAGATAATATTTACATTCCTAGAAGATTCTGGCAATTTAAATATTCCCTTATAAAATTAGTTTTTACATTGACAATTTAATCATGATATCATGAAATGAGAATCTAAGGGGAAGGGCAATTTCGATTCCTACATCTTGCTAACTAAGGTAACTATTAGTGTTTGCAAGCTGCCTCTCTATCACTGTAGATATTGCTTGGCATAGAGTAGGCGTTGACTAATTGCTATATTTATTTCTTGCAAATGTTGGTAACTTTTAAGACTTCAACACACATTTTAATTGCTATCCATTTTTAAAAAGACTAACAGCAAAAAGATTAAGATGAAGATTTGTAAATAGGGTGAATGATGTCAACTGATTTCAGTGGCTAACCCATCTGAAAGATATGCCAAAGCCAGTTTGGTATGAAACAAACAGGCTAACTTCAGAAAGAAAAATACAACTGCTGAAATATGTATTTATCTTCAGTTGAATTATACTTGATTTCTCTAATAAATAAGATCAGCAGTGTAGCTTGATGTTAAAAATTCAGATTGGTCCTCCCCGTTATGACAATTATTAACTGTAAGTGATAAGCAGGAAAGCTAAAAAGCATATTACAAAACATATCTATCGGCCCAATAAAATTTAGTACTTTAAATAATAAAACATAGTATTAAAAGCAATTTAATTATTTTGAATTTAAATTAAATTTTAAAAGAGCTTTACTTACTTGTTTCCACCTAAAAAGTAACTACCATGGTGTCCTTGTCCATATTCTAACTGTAGATCCTAATAGTACAAAATAAAATATTTAGTGCAACAGTACAGTATTATAGCACATGTCATCACACATTAATACGTATTATTTTTAAAAGAGAAACTCCAGGCTTCAAATAAATCTGTATTGCTATATATTCTTAAAAAGAAGGCATGGTATGACTTACAACAATGAAAGATATGTCTTTAAGCCTGATTTTTATCAATTGAATATTTTTCTGGGAATTTTTCAGAATGATATATGCAAGCTTCATTTATGGCTATTGCTATTGTAATTAACATTTGTACAACTCAGTTTTTAGAAAGAAAAAGGTTCCAATAAGATAATTGTCCTCTAGCTATAATGAAGCAAAAATGATGAGAGAATAAGGAACAAAAACCTCAATTTGACTTTTATGTATATATACACATTCACATATTTCCACTGCTGCTTCAAGCAGGTTAATTTTTAAAATATAAAACTGGATGCTGTTTTTTAAAGTAAATTATAAATGTGAATTTGTACAACATTGTAAACTGCACTGAAGGACTTTTAAGAGTATTTTAAAGAGAAAATGGCAAAGTTTCAAATGAATATTAAGGGAGTTCCTCAAATATTTAAACATTTCTATTGAGTGCTGAGGGTTGTAGAGTGTTAAGAATTAAAATTAAAAGGGATAAAACAATGATGTGCTTAAGTCAGACAACTTGTTGAGAAAAAGAAATGTGCTTTTCAATCATCATGAGAAGAATAAAGTCACTTAAGAAACGAAATGTGATTTGTGGGCAACCCACTTGGGACCCCTCCTGTCTCTCTGGAGCTATTCCTATTCCCCATTCCTTTTCTCTAGTAAATTTTCCTACTCTTAAAAAAAAAAGCCATTTGTATTTCAAATGCTGTTTTAGCTATAAGGAGGATATTTAACAGTTTAAATAATCTTACTTTCATCAGAATATAGAGTACTTAAATTGCTTTTTATAAGATAATGTCAGATTTATGATCAGAACTTGACACAAAAGTCAGGTTGGAGCAACTTTCCAAGGCAAGAAGACAGTGGGGTAGTATCTGAAGTTTTCAACACACAGATCTCTAGCACCTACACTGTACTTTACTTACAAGCATGTAAAACAACAGCCGGGCTGTGAACTCCTCAAACAAAGCAAAAAGGTCGAATTTGTTTTACCTCCCTGTAGCCCACGGTCTAAGACAGTACCTTTCAAACACCAACTGTGACCTGAATTGGCTTATTCAAATGCCAATTGTTTATTTTTTATAAATAAACAGCACTTCATCACAAAGATAGCTAGGTCACAGAAATACTAAGGTATACAAGGTACCTTAGATAATTAGGTCACAAAAATACTAAGCCTAGGAATATGAGGATTCTAGACAACACATATTTGAGAGAATAGCACTTTAAAATGTAAGTACTTCAAGACCAATTAAAAAATATCTGATGAAAATTAAAATAAAAAACCTGGCTCAAATTTGTCTTCTTCAATACTTATATTATTCCATACACAATAATCAAAGTTCTTACCAGTACCCAGTATCAAATGAAAAAGCATTCCTAGTCTCTTTAATTTAAAATAGTAAAAAAAAAAATCACTGGTATCACAAGACTGCTACAAAATTATTTTAGTGCCCAATTTAAGTGGTCACGACTTTATATAAGAATCTTTGAATCAGTAAAGAGAAACACTAATATCTATGAATACACTTCTAAGCTCAAGTGTGCTTCTTTCAGGTATAGATAAATCAGTCCTCTACTATACCAGCAACAACTTCAGCCAACGTAATCTTGTAAGCTTTAATCAAATGACAGCTTCAAAAGCACAGGTTTGTGCAGTGGACATAGCTTCTGTTATCCAAACATAGATATGTTGTAAGAATATCCAGCTCACCTGATAATTAGTAGGCTCATAATAATGATTAAAAACAAGATGAAGTGAGATAAGTGGTGTACTTAGGAAGGTAAAAAGTATCTAAAACAACTGGGCAGAGGTGCGTATGTAGAATAATATTCATGCCATGGGAGAAGTTGTAAACAGATTCAGTTCTGATGATTACATATCACACATTCGAAGGCTTACCAGGAAGGCTAAAAGTGAAAGGGCCTTTTTCTTCACTAACAATTTCTTTTCCCTAAATCAAGTTGTGCTGTATTAACCATGGGGGCAAAAACAATGTGCTAGTCATGTTATCAAGTAAAGGAGTATGCTAAATCTTTCCAATATGTATCTAGTCTACTTTAGCACAACCATTATTTACCATAAACATATTAAATGACAGAAATTCAGCCAGGACTAAGAAAATGAGAAGAAATAAATAAAAGGAAAGAAACAAAGGTAAAACTAGGGTAAAGTTTTTTTTTTTAAACAATAGTCTAAAAAGAGTAATTTTAAATCATTTCCAAAAAGGATTTGGAAGCTATTTAATATTAGAAAATACTATCAAAATTATGCTCAGAAAGCACTTGTAATAACCCAAGATGATGGTATTATCATCCTTAGTAACCTAAAAAAGAATACATTTGAGCATGAAAGTCTAAGAAAATATTAGTAGCAATAATTAGGCATCAATTTATTAATGAATGATATTGCTTAATCATACAAGTAATGATACAGACAGAAAACATGTTAATAATCTTGTAGAGTCAAGCTGAAGGCTCAAACAAAAGTTCGAGATGATTAGCTTAGCACAATTAAATTTTTTTTTTGGGTCAGAAAGTCCTAATCACAGTAGTTCATTTTAATGAATGGGAGAATATTTCTAAACCTAAAATGAAGATTCTAAGAAAATGTGGTGTGAGAAGAACTGAAAATGAACAAAGATGTAACATGGAACAATGGAAAAGGAAAATATATATGATCAAGAAAATCTTACTGTAGTTTACATCCCCATGAGAGATTACAGTTTAAACCTCATGAGAAAACACTAGGAAGTAAACAACTGGTACAGGTGGCTATCAATACACAAAAGAAAAAAAAATTCAGCAATATCTCTTAACCAAGAAAAAAGAGAAAGGAAAGAAGCGATTATTTTCCTCATTTAAAAATGAGAGAATAAGCCAGGTGTGGTGGTGCATTCCTGTAATCCCACCACTATGGGAGGTTGAGGCAGGAGGACTGCAATTTCAAGTTCAGCATGGGCAATGTAGCAAGACCCTGTCTCAAAATAAAAAAGGGCTAGGGGCTGGGAATGTAGCTTGGTGTGAAGGCCCTGGATTTAAGTCCCCAGTTCAGACAGAGAAAGACAGATACAGACAGAGGTGAAAGACAGAGACAAGAAACAAAGAGAGACAGAAACAGAGAGAGACAGAGACAAGAAACGAGACAGAGAGAAAATTAAGGCATAATTTTGACCTATTATGGCATATTAGGTCATTAGTGAAATACCTTTTAATGTGGTGTATGATTTACAGTACTCAAGAGGAAGTGAACCAGTATAATGTAAAGGTTGTTTATTTCTTAAAAAGAAAAGCAGATGGTTAGGAACATTAACTGATCAGGTAGAATCCTGACTAAATAAAGCAAACTGAGAGGCCTCAAAGCGAGTAACATGATTTCTGCATCATAAACTTGGAAAGAGTATCTGTAGGTAGGTATCATTCTTCAGACCATGACTTTGATACTAGTACTAGTTTTAAAATGAGCACTGTGACAAACTCTGCAGTGTGCAGGAACACTGAAAATATCCTGACACTACATTAAGTGATGTGAATCAAGCACAAAAGGATAAATAATGTATGATTTCACTTATCTGAGATATCTAGAGAAGGAAAATTCACAGACACAGAATAGAATGATGGCTACCATGGGGTAGGGAAAAGGAATGAATTATTATTTAATAGGTATGGAGGTTCAGTGAGGGAAAATGAAACATTCTGGAGATGGTTGCACAAAAATACAAGTGTATTCACTGCCACTGGACTATATAGTTCAAAATGGTTAATTTTATGCTATGTATATTTCAACACAATAAAAACCCAGGAAACTATGAATCATATATATTGGGGGAGGGGGCTGAGAGAGAAAACCAAAAACACCCCAGAAAGATGTTGGGTACAGTCAATATAGCACAGGAGTTCAGGTTTGAATTTCTGAGCCAGGTTGCTGAATGAAGTCAAGTACCAGCTCAATTTAACTAAAGAATAAACTTTAGCTTCTTTGCATCTTAAATATCCTCACTTATGAAAAAGGATAATACGTCCTAAGTCACTGAATGACTGAGATATCTCTGAGAAATGCATCTTTAGGCAATTTTTAGTGATTAAGGTGGCTACAGTGTCACTAGGGGATAATCTTACAGGACCACTGTACTAGATACTTATGTATATGACTGGTACATAAAATCTTCTGAATAAATGTTGCTTTTGTCATCACCAACAGTGAGCTTTTAAGGTTGATTTTATAAATTACAAAATGTGAGAAACATTTCATTCAGCCATCTTCTGCCAGAACTACCCACAGGGTAATGGTCCCTAGAGTCCTCTTAAGTGACAGGACCCAGTCAACTGCTCCCCTGTATCACAAGAAGCTCCTATGTATATGACAGGGAGCAGGTGAGGGCTTCAGTAGTTACAGTCAGGATATAAAACTTTGGGCACTAAGGCAGTTTGACATGTGATACAGAAGAAAATATCTGTAACTCTTCTGACTTTATTATTATCTGTTCTGCATAGAGGACATTAATACATACTACCATCAACTTAAACTTTTGATTCTATGGTCTTTTATTTTCACTAATTATCATTCTAACCTACATGTATCTAATTCTGAAGAAATTTTCACTCCCAAAATCACTGAATGTTTTCTTTAGACATTATAGCTCTCTTGTCCCTAGGATAGTTGATTCTCAATCTTCATCCTTTCTGGCCTCTCAAGGACATGACACACATCCCTGTTTTGAGACAGGGCATCTCTACTCACTTTCCAATTATGTCTTCCCTACCTCAATGCCAGCTCTATCAGATACTGGTGTCACCCCCTGCAATGACCGGTTTTCTGCATTTTTTCTTTTGATCCAACTATGGGAAACACATGTAATTTTACAGCTTCATCATTACTCACTGATGAGCTGGAACTCCCCACCTCTTTGGAACATTACAATTCTGTGTACTGTACTGTTAAACACTACAATTATTCTAATAGGAGTAGCACAACAGCTCCCTAATTTCAGCTGTTTTGTACATCTCTTAAAACTGTGGTCTGTGCCAATGACTGTTTCTATATTAATTCCATGAAACACAGGAAGTATCTGTCCACTCCCTTCCTGAAGAATCTACAATGGGTACTGCACCATACTGACAGTATTAACAGTCCCTCCCAGAGGCCAGATAAGCCACATTACCCGAAAGTGCTTCTCTATACCACCTGTTATAAATTAGCTTTCTCTTATCAGCAGTTGGTGCCTGGCAACATTTTGGCAATCCATTTTAGTGATGACGAACCTTTTAGAGCTTTCAATGATAACAAATAGCCCGCTGCACATGCATGCCAGAGGTTTGCCACCACTGTATTTTGTCATATGACAGAGAATTTACATATGTAAGCATTTTTTGCCCACCAAGACAGCAACTCCTTCCACCAAAAGAAATTATGTCTAAAATCACTTATGTTCTACAAATATTAGAAGACAAAGATTGGAGAATATATATACTCATTTAAGTCAACCAAAATTAAAAGAAGCACATTACTAAGATGGGGAGGAAGGAAAGAGAAAGAACATTCCACTTAAAAGGTAGAAAAGTAGAATATTGGAGTAAATATGGGAGCAATTTTGGGTTTTGACAAGTCAGAAATAGGAAGAAAGTATTTAATAACAACTGCTAAAAGTGCTATTAATTAATATTTACCAGGATGAGTTTCTCATTTTTTTGGTGTACAGTAATAAGATAATCTTAATATTTATTACATCAGGGGCCGGGGACATAGCTCAGTGGCATAAGCACCTGCCTGGCAAGTGCAAGGCTGTGAGTTCAATTCCCGTTACCACCTTCCTGCCCCAAATATACATACATATATTTATTACATCAAGGATGTTATGCAATCCAAATTTTTTTTCCTGAGAAAATGACATGGCATAATGTTACAAAACTAAAACTTCACCTGACAATGATTTCACTGTTAACGAGGTTAAATTATTTTAGAATTAGTTTATATTTTAATTATTTTTTGTATATTATATACGAATCATGTCAACATGATATATTAATATATGTAATGTATTTATTATAAATGTAACCAAATATGAAGTTTTATATATATGAATGTATATATATATATATGGATGGTTTTTAGTTTACTGAAACAAGTTAATCACTAAACTGGGAATTTTTATAGGGAAATGTCATTTCTTTAAAAAATGCCCTATTTGAGTAAGAAAATTAAGTATTAGTGTTTTTCATAAAAGGAAAAATGGTTTTATCACATTACATTTCTTCTTCTTTTTTGTTTTTCTTTTTGAGACAGGGTTTCGCTGTGTAATTCAGGCTGATCTTAAACTCACTATGTAGCCCAGGCTGGCCTCAAACTCACAGTGATCCTCCTGCCTCAGCCTCCTGAGTGCTAGGATTACAGGCGTCCGCCACCACGCCCAGCTTCTACATTAGAGTGAACATATTCATTAACTTGGAAAAAGCTGCTACACTCATTATATAGAAGCTTACTAAATGATGTATTAATTCATAAAATAATAAAGAAAAGGTTTGATCTGAAAAAAAATCAAGACTAAATGCCGACAAAGAAAATCAGAATATGAGAAATACCAGGTTAGATCTTGCAGTGTAGTATATTTCTTCTGAACTGTCGAAAAAACCATCACTGTCGGGCTGTTTAGCAGAGACCAAGAAACCTAAGTTATTTACACATAGACCAAAAGCCACAAATTCACAAAGGGAAACTCACAAACAGGGTAAGGCCTACTAATTTTTATTAAAGCAAAAGCAAAGTCAAATTATATTAAGCAGCTTTTAAAAAATGCAACATAGCAACATCTTTGCTCTATAATGTAACTACTAAATTAGTATAGAATTTAAGTATATGCTCTGCTAACTTCAAAAGAAAAACAAAATAAACTCTTAACTGCCTTAACAAAATACAATTAGCACTTAGAACATCATGACTATTTGTTCTCTTTAATATTCTCCATTCTTCTAAATAAGACTCAGGCTTTTAAGGTTACAATATTTTATGTTACAACAAAATCATTTTAAGACTTTTTCTTTAAAAAACATTTTCTTGCTTCAGGCTGGTACACTGAATTAAACTACAGTATTTGTAAGATAAATGTTAACAATGCCATTTGTAACTTTTAGTCAAATGAGTAAAAATAAGAATTAAGCCAGCTCAGTGGCACAGCACCTGCCTGGCAAGCATGAGGTTGTGAGTTTGATTCTTGGTAACCAAAAAAAAAAAAGAATTAAATTTAAGAATAAAGTCCCCATTTCACTCTTTAGCATTTATTAACAGTTACTTTTGTCTCTTTTATTAAGCAGAAAAGGTAAAGAAAACATTATCTAGAGCTCCTGGAAAGTAATTTTCATTCAGATGACTGTCAACCTTATTTTTTATTCTTCCACAGAATATTAACATCTAAAATATTTGCAAAATGGTTTGCCTTCAAAATTGTATATAAAATATCAAACATCTGGAAAGGACTATACTAAATGACAACTAAATCATGAGAATATTTATGCTTAGCAAGGCTTAAATGAATGACAAACTTAGCCTCCAATGTGTGTCTTATATTTCTGAGTTTTAGTACTCTGTAAACAAATTGGACTCTCTACAATGAAGTTTACTGACTATGGCTCTCATTCTAATAAGTGCATACATAAAAAGCCCTCCATAAACTGGAAAAAATAAAAAAATAAAAAATAAAAATTAAAAAAAAAAAAGGCCAGCACTAAAAGCACAAGCAATGGGAAAACGAGGTTTCTCCTAAAATCATTCTGAAATAATCTCAGCAACACAGATTTATTTATTCAGAATTTTAGAATTACTTAGCATTTTGGTTCTCCAAATATTTGAAAATATTAACAACTAGATTTTTTTTATTTAATACCAAGACAAAACATTTCTTTCCAATGTTAATACTCCAAGACTATGCTACTTACAAGTTCATGATGTGGTTCTGTCTCCTTCCTTAAGGGTGGGTCAAATTTTACTTGACCAACTAAAAAAGAAAAAAACTTTAAGCCAGGATCTATTTTTATATCTTTATTGACATAATAATTTAAAGGTTATTCCAGGCCAAACATGTTTAATTTTATAAGCTACCATACACTGGTCACTATCCAAAGACTTAAATAAATAATTCACTAGTTGGAGAAAGTTTAAGGAACTCTTAACTACTAAAAATTTAATCTAGGTCCTTTCTATAGAAAAAAAAATAACAAAAATTTTATGTATCTTAATCAGAGTTTTACTTGCTACTATCTTGTGACCCACATAAAAGAGCCAATTTGAACTTGGTTTTGAGGCAGGTAGATAACAGTCAATGAAGAGTAGTTGTGGAAGCCAGTCTGCAACATGGCTCCCGATGCCCCTCCTCTTGGTACTCCAAGTTTGCATCGTCTTCTGCACTGGCTCAGGAATAGGATTGGTGGGTATGGCAAAGAACATGACAGAGTTAATGGTATTCTCTGTCTTAGCTTCTCTCCCTTGGATCAATTACTCTGGAAGAAGCCCTTTTCTCAGTGGCCCTAAGGAGAGGCCACTTGGCAAGGAAGTGAAGCTTCTTACTAACAGTCATGTGAGTGAGCTTGGAAGGCACCTTCCAGCCCAGCCAAGCTTCAGGTGACATCCTGACTGCACCTTCAGGAGAGGACCTGATCCAGAACCTCTCAGCTAAATGGCATTGCTAACCCTCAGAATGTTTGTGAGACAATACATGTTTACTGTTTGAAACTACTAATTTTGGGGAGTAATTTGCTATACAACAATCAAACTACAAACTACCAAGTAGCCATGAAATAAATGTAATAGTCACCTTCTTCTATACTGTTGTTAGCTACTTTTACCTTCAATTTCTCTGTCATTATCTGTTTTTATAACTGGGGTCAAGCCCTCAAGATCACTGAGATGAAATTAAAGACACAAATACCAGCATTAAAAGGAAGAAAAAGAGGTAGCCATAATATATCATAGTTCAACTAGTAAGAGCTTTAGCCAAAATTAGCAACTGTCAACCAAGGTAAGGGAGGTTTCAAACCATAATACATTTATATTTTGTGATTGTTAATATTAATTAAAAGAAACCATGAGATTTGAATATTTAGAAATTGGAGGTGTAAGTTTAAAAAAGGTTAAGAAACCTACCTCTATGTTATCCCCAGCTTGTATGTGTGTTGTCTGTGTGTGCATGTGTTTGTGCAAGTGCTGGCATTCTAGCTGTTAATGGCTCAGATATCAAATTCTGACCCTGAGAGATAAGCAGACTCTTTTAAGGATGGGTTCTTAGAAATGAGTGTGGTGGAACATACTCATAATCCCAGCACTCTGGGAGGCTGAGACAGGAGAATCACAAGTTTGAACCCATAATGGGCAACTTATTGAGGTCTTGTCTTAAAAATGTTTTTAAAAGGGGAGGGGAGATAATTCAGTGCGACGGTCCTGGTTCAATCCCCAGTATGTGCGCGCGCGCGCACACACACACACACACACACACACACGTTCTTCATACCTGTTCACATATGATCACAAAACAAGGATAACAAAATAACTTTTAGTAAGGTATTAAAACATAAACCTCATTTTGATCAAGGCCAACTGAACAGCTTTCACTTACACGTGCCTTCAAATTACAAACTGCAATCTGTAGTAACCTTGTAAGAGGACAGTGTTGTACATTTGTCTGCTTTGTGATACTGTCACCTGTGAACATTTTTCCCAATACACCATAATAATCCCTGAGTGTCGTGATGCTGTCTAAGCCATAACTCTAGCAAGTACTTAATATCCTAACTGTACCTATACACTGGGGATGTAGAATATATTCCCAGAAAGGGAAACACAATCTCTATGGAGTCTCATTCTTCATGCTTTACCCTGTATCATTCTTTCTAAATTTCCTAATGAATGACAAGCTTCTGTTATAGAACCTTCCAGCTATTTAAATAACTTGGTAAATCATCCCTGTCAGCAATACTATTTATATTCTTAATAATATCAAAAACTTCTACCTATCCATGCTTGTCTATTGGTTCTTATCTGTTTTCTTTACCATCTCCTAAAATATATGCCTCCATATTTATATTTTAATATGCAGAAGAAACCTCTGAGGTTCTCTAAGGACAGTTCCAACATTATCATTTTCTGACTCAACAGTCATTATGAGTCAAAACTAATCCTACTATGGCAGACAAGAAGGGGTTCAGAACAATTCTTTCTTGACTAAATTTTTACTTATCCAGGGCAGAGGCTTCATAAAAAAGGAAAGAGCAATAGCCTTTTAGCAAATGAATAACTTTTTATACATACTGCCTGAACATTATTTAGTTTAGTACGGAGAAAATGCTGATTACATGAAGTATCTAGTAGTTGTAAACATAAAATATCAAAAAGAAATACAGGCATTTACTAAAACAAGTCATTGTTCCAAGCACATCTTTATAGACACTAGCATTACTGAACATTTTTTGATGCTCAGTCTTTCACATGTAACTATAAAATATCCTAAAAACTAGACATCTGTTAAAACAGTAAGACTTGAAAGCCTCAAAAATCAAACCCAAAAATTATTAAAAGTAGTCTCTTCTATCCTGTCACTACCTTCACGTACCAGAAGGATACGACACCCATAGTACTGGCAAACATGGCAAGAGGATGCCCATTAATTACCTGCACCCCTAAAGGAGGGTCTATAAGAAACTCAGGAAAATTGGGTTATAGGTACGGAGTCTCAAAGAGGACACATACGCATCTGCACTTAGAAGTTGTGAATAACTGACATAAATTAGTAAGGAGTAATTCAGACATAATCTCCTTTTGCTACAAAGGGCCTGACAATGCAGCTTTTATTTTTTTTATTTAATGGAAAAAAGGTAAAACAAAATTTCCCAACAAAATAATAGGAGTATAACAACAGCTGACACATTGCATATCATTATTTTTAAAGTAGTTGCTCACAGTACAAGACATGGGTATAAAAATTTCTCTAATCGACAATAGCACAAACCTTTCTTTTCAATGAACTAACATAATTTTTAAATAGAATCAGATAACAAGTGCTTTAGATTTTCAATAGCACTGAACACAAAGTTTTCTAAATCAACTACAAAGACATCTTTTAATTATTTTTACACACTCAAAAATAATAGGAAGTGCTCATATGCTAAGGTTGTCATTTTCATGAACATACTTTTGCAGGGAAGTTTAGCAAATTTGAATCATGCAGCTTCAGGAGAAGCTTCGAAAATAATATAGTCATACAACTAGTAGTTGGAAGTCTCAGATCCCACTTCTGAGCGGTTTTTATAATCTGCCATGCTCTTTCAGGAGCCTGCTCCTTTTAAGGTACCACCAGAACAAAACTTTGCCCACTAACTTAATATGCTCTACACACTTAGCCAAAGTTCCACACAAAGGTTCCTAAAGGTCTTCCAGTGTGAAGGTCACACAGTATATTGAGGTGATTCCTAAAATGGTTCCTGAATATAAAGGCCTCTAGGCTGGCTACAGGTTGAGAGATGTACAGCTTGCTATTAACTCAGTGTGACTCTATCTCACAGTTAAACCTCTGCATTGCTGTTTCATTTCGATTTTCTTGCAAATGGTGATAGTTTGTGCCCCTACTTATCTTGCTGAGCATCTCAGTGTGAAGGTCCTTGGTTCAATCTTGGATTCATCTTAATAACATCATGAGAAATACTATTTTATTACTGTAGCCAAAAATTGAGAATAATTACACAACACTAGTCATCTTAGATAGTTGTATTACCTAATTTCAATAAGGTCATGTTGTATTTCAGGTCCCTCAAGATGAAAATCATTAACTCATGGAAAACCATTATCAAAAGAAAAATTTCCCAGGAAATTCAGATGCTAATAAGCAAGTTTGCAGACCTTTGTCTCCCAAAGGAGTGAGAAAAATCAAAATTTTACAGTCCTAATTTTACTTTGCCTACCAGTATTTAGTAAGAAATACTATTTGGAAAAAATAAAAACAATTATAACTAAATTATAATTTGAAAACTTTATTTTCCATCATTAAATTGTAAACAATATATAGTATATACTTACAGTTTATTTCTGAGCGTGTTTTTTCTTCTCTCACATTTCTACTCGTTGAGTGAATTCTATGTGGTACAGTAACAAGGGGCTAGAGAAAAACAAAATCAATAATATATGGCATTATAAAATCCTGTCATATTTTTGTCCACAAAATTATTCAAATATGAAAGCATACTTCATTTGATAGAAATGAAAACAAAACATAGCAACTCTGCAACATATTTTTAAAAGGCCATCACAAGTTCCAATTATGAAGGTAAAAAATGCAACTATTTTAAATTGTCCATTCATCATTTTTTTACTAGTACTGAGCACATGTAAAATTAAATACAAGTAATAATATATTGTTTATTTGTGTATGCAAAATTGGATTTGCCTAGATTCATTTTATAAGAATAAGTCAACTATATTAGGTACTTTAGATCTTTTCTGCCATTGAGAAATTCTGTAGTGTAAGCCAGGTATGTTTAGTGCAGGTTTGTAATCCCAGCTACTCAGGAGGCTGAGGTAAAAAGATTTCTTGAGTGCAGGAGTTTGAGGTCAGCCTGGGTGACACAGTAAGACCTATCTTTAAAAAATTAAATTACAATGAGTAAGGAAAGGAAGGAAGGAGGGAAGAAGGAAAAAGAAAGATAATGCTATTTTAAAGATTTAATTTTATCTATTATTTAATGATGATTAAACTCAGATGCCTTTGATTTTTAAAAAGATTTATTCTTTAAGATTTTTTTTAAAGAAATGTTAAAAAAACACACACCTATATTCACCTATAGATAATAAGGTATAATTCTTTGCATTTCAGTTTTTGCCATAATTTGAATCAGAACTGATTTAAAAGATTGCTGAAAACTGTATAACTTATAATTCTGTCTGTGTGAATTTATAGCATTTTAAGTTTTTCAGACACTCCTTGTCATTTAAAAAAACATTCTCCTACTTCCATCTCAGTTTCTCTAGATTAGAGGTACAGTATATCATCATAATCCCCAAGAGCAGAAAACAAGTCAACATTCAATCCTTTCTCTTTAATTTATAAAGCAGCTTCACAGCTCAGAATTATTTATAGAACCTAATTAGTTAAAAGTGATGACAGTAGAGTACTAGAAAAGTTATATTCAGGATGTTTTCAATATGATATTTGTCAAAGGTTCTAATAAGAGAAAAAGAATGAATTGAAAAATATGGTGTAAGGAAACCCTTTGAAAGTTGAACCTCTAGCACATTAGGAACAAATTAAGTACCTGCTTCAAGAAGTTAAATGATTATAAAAAGAAAGACTACACAGAATCCAAAGACCACAGTCCAACATTTAGAACAGAGGTAAACTAAAGACTTGATTGAATTTTCCTTTCACATGTACTGGTTCAGATGGTTGTGTTAGAAAGTACTGTTTTTTTTTTTAATTCCTCAAAGAACCCATGTTAAAAATGATTTATTTCATGTTTAGGAGAAAGGAATACCATAAGATTCTGCTGAATGAGGTCTTGATAATGAAAGACATCTACTCTCAAATTAAAGTAGGCAGCATGTTAGGCACAGTCTACTGTAATGCTAAAGAATTTGTTGGCTTAGTAAGGAAGATTTCACTCTTTTAAAATAATATTTCAGAGCCAGGGACACAGCTCAGTTGCACAGTGCCTGCCTATCAAGCACAAGGTCCTGAGTTTGATTCCCCGCACCAAAAATAAATAAATAAATAAAATAATATTTTATTTGCTAAAATTTGAAATAAGCAGAATGGATTCTGAAGCTTTTCATCTGAATTCGAAAAGGTAGATCCACAGAAAGACATCTTTTAGTATTTAATTTCACAAGCACCATACATTCTCAAAAAATTAAAATTAAGGCTTTAATTTCTAAACATGACCATTCTCATTCTCAACAAATGCAACGCATATTAACCATGGAAACCTGCTATGTGGTTTGTAATTGTACTAATAAATGATATTTTAAAATGTAATGATGAATTAATCATTCTAATAAATGGTATCTAAAGAAATCTTTCACAATGATGCATGGTTTCCAATTTTTTTTTAAACAATGCTTTAAACATCTTCAGACTGAAATTCTTTTACTTATTACCTCTTGAAAATATAAAACCCTGTCCTAATATACCATTTCATATTACTCGTTATTATAATTCAAAAAATCTATAATTATTGTATCATTAGATAACACATATACAAATAACAGGCTCTTTGCAAGGGAGCTAGATGAAAATGTGAAGTTTGTATCAACTGAAGGAGAGACACAGAAAATATGATAAACACTAGTTAACGCTCTGGGCTTTGGGTGAATTCTGTACCTGAGAAGACATCTTACGATATCTGGGGACTTTTTTGGTTGTCAGAGCTGGGGCTCAATGGGTCCTATTGGCAAATACTGGGAAGATGCCAGGGATGCTGCTAAACATCCTACAATGCACAGGACAGTCTCTCGTAACAAAAGACTGTCGGGGCCAAAATGTCACATGTGCTCTGGGTGAGAAATTCTGATAGATGGGGAAAAGGCGTATGCCAGTAAGAAGGTACCTCTAGCTGGGCATGGTGGTGCAGCCTATAATCCCAGCACTTGGGAGGCTGAGGCAGGATGACTGCTGCGAATTTGAGGCCAGCCTGGGCTACAAAGTGAGTTCAAGGCCAGCCTGAATTACATAGTCACGCCCTGTCTCAAAAAAACAAAAACAAACATAAAAAGAAAGTACCTCTGCATTGAATTATGAAAGACTTTATGAAACCTAAGTTTTAAAAAAACAGAATTAAGCAAAACAATAAAAAATTGTCTCCCTAGTTTAATAATATAATCAACAAATATTTATATTTCTTAAGTTTTTATGTTTCCAAACTCTTTTCTAGACCTTTAATCAAAAGACAGACCCTCCAATTGTGACAGCTATATAGATGACAAGCTGGAATGATGCTGAATTCATAGAAAAGTTCTCTCTGAAGACAATCTGACCATCTTTATTTTCTGAGAGGTTTTATAAATAGTTAGGACCTATAATCATTAAGTATGCTAGTTATGTTAAATATGCTAACAAAAGTGAGGTTTCTATTAATATTACTGCCTCCAGCATATTAGGCTTATTTTATTGTCTAATAAATGTATTGATTCATTTCTACTTCCACAGTTGTCAATTAGAGATTTGTTCACCAAAGTCACAGTTACACTTTCTACTAACCTGTAGTAATTTATGCAGCACATTAAAAAGGCTCTTAGTGTATTCTAGCATCTTGTTTAGATACTTTCCCTTTTACACTGGACAACTTCATTTAAAATGACTACCCTGAAATAACTGCAGTAATTTTAACAGATAGATTAAAAGATTTTGCCTTTGCCATTTTCAGACAATAGTCATGTATAAATATAGCACATGATATTTCTGGACAAAGTCAAAGAGTTAATTTTTCCTTCTAAGAGTTTTAAAAATTAAAATAGATCCAGAAATTCAAAGATTGATTTACACACACACACACACACACACACACACACACACACACACACACAGTAGAAACAATTCATACCTCAGGATCATCATCATCAAAATCATGGTAAGTGGAATGATCTGGATTATTCACTTTATCTAGCAGCTCTATTGCTAAAGACCGAGTCAAAGGCTGTGTAACAAAAGGGTGCTATAAAAACAAAACAATAGAAAACACTTATTAGATGTTTAAACAGCATTTTATCTTTTGAAAAGCAAATATATTCAGGCAGAAATAATACCTGTAGCAACTTTTCAGCAGTAGGTCTTTTTTTTGGATTTTTGGTAAGAGCCATTTTCACAAAATGATGAAAACTATTTGACCTAAAAATTTTGGAAATTAGATGTTTTTAATTTCAATTTTTTGGGCTCATCTAATAAAAATAAATAACACAAAAATACTTACCACTTCATTTTATCCTTTAGTTTCGGAGGTTGAAAATTGCTTTTTGTCATTAGAAATAATGCTCTGAAAAAAATCCAATAATTACGTAGCATTTTAATATTTTATATTTTAATATATAATATGAACTATACCACTATTTATTTCCAGCTAAGGTGAAGCAAGACTAGGAGAATTACTTATTTATAACATAATAGTTAATGCTAAAGAAATTTTCCTTGGTTACGGGTGGGATTCTTCAACCCTGCCACACTGACCTCATTGGGTGTAAGTCAAACATGGGCGGCTGAAGCTCAGCAAGTTCTATGGCAGTGATTCCTACCGCCCAGAGATCGCAGAGCTGGTTGTACCCTCCTTTCCTTTCAACAGCTGCGACTTCCGGAGCCATCCTGAAGGAAATATTCCAGAAAACAAAACAAAAAACAAAAAAACCCAAAGAAGCACTTCTATTTCACGTATTTTCTTTTCCCTTCATACTTCCACTAGAAGCACATTTACAAGTCACTGTCTAAATTAAGCCCTATTTAGGCCTTGATTTCTGAAAAATATTTAGTATTTAAAAAGTCCACTTTTTCCAAGATCTTGACAGCTCCTAAGACCCTTCATTGCAAACCTCTACTGGTGACTCCTGTGTTACTTCATTATAATACAACTTACTAAAGGGTTCACACAAACGCACAACTGTAAGAAAGCAACGTGCCCAAATTCATACACATTCGGGTCTCTCTTCCTCATATATGCAAAGTCTATACAGGAATTATTGCTCTTTCTCCTTAAATCAATAAACTGCAATCTGGTCACTGTTTCTACCTTACCAAAATTATTCTTTAGACTACTAATAATTTTCACATAAGTATTTAATTTATATTTCATATAACCTTTTGTGGTTTTATTATGATTTAAAAAATTATAAAAATGAGTACCTATTTTTAAAAAAGGTGTTTATTTAAAAGAAAGTTACCAAAATATTTGCAACTTTTTGGTTTCTTTTAGCTTTGCTACAGTCCTATTTATACCTTGATTGATTTAAATGAGTATTTTTCACATGTATAAACAAATTTTGGAATCCTAAAATGTAGTTTGAAAACAACTAATTAGGATAAACATCTCAACTCTTCCACATGAAAAGAGTTTAGATAGGTGGTGTTACAAATACACATTTGTTTTCTTTGTATGATTTTAGGAAAGTCAAGTTAGTCAAGTTAAAAAATAAAAACCTTTCAAATTTCAAACGTTTGGTATTAAAATCTTTGGTAGGACCTTAAAGTAGCTCTTATAAAAACTCAAGTTATGGTAAGAAACATAAAATTTAAAGTATGTTAGTTATCACATTACTGATGCTAGCTGGTGGGGAATGCCCTGGAAAGGGACAAAATGCATGTAGGTGGTTGCTCTTGGTGCACCTTCCCCACCTGACACATCAGCTGAAGCGCCCCAGCGCTCTGCAAAACACAGGGACATTCGAGTTGCCACCCTTTACTCCTAGTCATACCATGTGCCTTCCACAGTCAGCTGGGTTCACCTCTGAACCTATTTATTTCAGGTATATTTGCTACTATAGATATACAGTTTTACTTGTTCTTTAAACATAGCTTTAATGACTATGAATTTCTGAATGACTATAAAATGTTTTATTTTATTAGTATACATTTGTAGTACATAATGATTAAATTCATCCTGGGGGGTTGGTACATGTACATAAACACATCTTAATTATTTTTTTTATCCCCTTTTCCTTCCTCCCTCCCTGCATCTCTTGGTCCTCTCCCCCTCTGCAAAAGATCTGTCCCTCTTACTACCTGTCTTTATTTTACTCTTTATTTATGTATACTCTGAGTTTCTCATGTATGACAAACTGTGATATTTAAGCTTGTCTATCTGATTTATTTCATTTAACATTATAGTCACAAGGTACATCCATTTTCTTACAAATGACTCAAATTTATCCTTCCTTAAAGCAGAGCAGTACTCCACTGTGTATAAATACTACATTTTCTTGGTCTATTCATTTGCTCATGGACATATAGGCTTGGTTCCAAGATTTAGCTATGATAAACTGTGCAGCAATTTATAATAATACTTTATGTATTTATCACTATAACATAATGTCTTTGACTCTTCCAGGATGATATCTAAAAAGGGAATAGCTGGGTCATAATTATTATGAAAAGTGATTTACTAAGAAAAGATTAAAAAGTTGTAATAAAAAGTGAAAATGCTAGAAAAACCTGTTAAAGACAGATTTCTAAAACAAACCAAAAAGCCCTAGAAAATTAGGTAAGAATATGGCAACTGTATTGTATAATACTGAGCAGGTAGAAGATTATATGATTCCATTGGCAAGACACTAGAAAAAATGCAACACTGCAGAGAAAACTCAGATCTACAGTCACCAGAGACAAGGCATGAGGGACAGGATTTACCAAAAAGGGACAAAGGGCAAAATGTTTTTCGATGACTGAAATCTCTTCTACCCTCACTGCTTAACAGTCATAGAATTACATATTTAATAATGGTAAAGTTACACTTAACTTATACTGCAATAAACCTGACTAAAAATAACAACAATAAAACAGGAAATGTAGCTGATGCACTGTGAATGTGGTTGCCAAAGGAAAGGCCTTTGTTTTTATAACAAAAATAAGCACACAGTTAATATGCTTTAAGGTAAATACTTAGGGAACAAGTGTATTAATTTTTAGATTTCCCATATCAGTAGACTATTTTGATGGAGTAAAACTGCCAATCTAATCACCTTGAAAGAAAGAGATTCTGTATCATTAGATGTAATTGGGAAAGACATGATATTAGAAAGAAAGAGACGTACTGCACAGTACATATTAACTACCCTAACTCACAATTTCACATGTTTCCAAGATATTTCCCACTCCTGTAAGAAGAATGAGATTTTAATTTCTGGAAATGGTGGTGATATCAGTCCTCATCAACAAGCATGTATTGAGTATGTACACAATCAAACTAGATTCTTGAGATTCATTGAGAGAATTTCTCCAGATGTTTAAATTCAAATTGAGGACACACAGTAGTACTTAAAATTAAAGAACAATTAGCAATCCAATTACTCTCAAAGAATCCACAACACAGTGACAAGTTAGAGTTAAAAGGTAACAAAAGTGATTTGAGGTTGGCCAAAAACAGGAATAGTACTGTACTTGAAACTGTCTTTGAAGCAAAGTAAAACATAACATTTAAGGAAAGAAAGCCTCTACCAGGAAAGTGAGTCTTAAAAGTCAGGGAATTCTTACAGAAAACAAACAGAAACATTTTTTTTTTAAAGTGAGAGAAAATTAATGGACTAATTCAAGTGGCCCATGATTTCCAGAAAAAGACAACAGGCAAAAGTATAGCAAAGAAGTTATAAACAAAACATGATCATTTTCTAGAACTGAAAGACATAAGTCTCTTAATTAAACAGTACAAAAGACAAATACAAATGAATAAAACAAAAACCCAAAGCATTTTCAAGTGCACTGTTACAGAACATCAGAATACCAGGAATGATTCCAGGGGAAAAGTTATATCCAAAGGAGAATGAGTAATAATAGCACCACACTTTCCAGCAGAATCACAGAGAATACACTACAGCAGTACTTCAAAACTTCCAACCTAGAATTCTGTATCTACCCAAACTATCAATCAAGTGCAAGACTGGATGGACATGCATAGTCTGAAAAATTTTATTCCACACTCTTTACTACAAGGATACTAAAATGTGTTTCACTAAAAAAACAGCAAGGCAAAACAGAGTGAATCACGAAAGAGGAAGACCTAGAAATCAGGAAAGGAATTCCCAAACTGAAGATTAGAAGCTTCCAAGGCAAAGCTATATGCAAAAGAGATAGAGAATAAACATATTGGACTGGAAGAGGTGAGGAAACGGCTTCAGAAAGGATTAAACTAGGGTGGGGTGGGGGTAGGAACCCACAAGTTAAAGCAAAACCGAATGAACAAAAGTCAGGACTGGCAGTCTGACAGGCTTTATGGTATAGAAAATTTTATGGAGGTATACAAAATGTTCTAAATGTGGAGAAATCTGCACTTGATCTTGCAATCAGCCAAGATGAGCTAAAAAGCTCTGAGCAAAGGGATACTGTGCAAAAGGGAATGCTGAAAGATTAATCAGAATATAGACTCAGAACTTTTAAAAAATCTGTGAAAATGCAGGTGATAGGCGTAGGAGCAAGAGTTGGATTTTCTAGCAAAGCCAGTAGGTTCCTGAAAACCATACCAATCTTGAAGTCTTTTCTGCTTAATGAAACATGATATAGTGGAATTTTTTTTGGCCATGTAATCTATCCTCAAGAATACATGCCTAAATTACTTCACCAGTTGATGACCTTCTTAACGTCCTAAAATTTCTTTTTTCCCTCAGTGTTTATTTTTTGTTGGAAATATCGTATCAATTTCAGTATGAAAACAATAATTAGAAATCAATGAAAATACAATTACCAATATGGTGTACCAATGAAAGACTTCCGTTTGGCAATTGTAGCTGTTATCTGTGCAGATACTCCAAAATCAGCTATTAAAAAAATGAGAAACATTTATAAGAGACTAAGTAAAACTGTTTAAGGTAACATGAGAAGAAATTTTCAATAATCATTTTCATTAGGTTAATTTCATAGAAATATGAGATGTTCTCAAACACCACATTAAAATTTTTAACTTTGATCAACCTA
Source organism: Cuniculus paca (assembly GCA_004365215.1). Lineage (NCBI taxonomy): Eukaryota > Metazoa > Chordata > Mammalia > Rodentia > Cuniculidae > Cuniculus > Cuniculus paca. The sequence continues at coordinate 41,382 of RJWT010001465.1, forward strand.
TATTAAAATATCACCAAAGAAGGCAGTGTGCAATTACAGCCAAATAGATTCCCATATATCCACATATGAATGAAATGATAACAAAGGTCAAGATAAAATAATTTTGATGAGAAAGAGAGCTGAGAGAAATCAATACTGCCAGACTTATTAATAATAAAATTTCTAATGTCCAGGACTTGAAATTCAAGGAACATCATTGGAAAGAACCTTTTAGTAGTATATTCTATTTACTCAAGATCATGATACTAACATCAAATATACCAGTAAGTTTGCTGGTAAAGCAATGTAACTTGAAAAGACACCCAAATACAACATTCTCAAAATCTTATCTTGGCAATACATTCTAATGCCCAAATCAGTCACTATCGGGGATTTGTTAGTATTCTTTAAAATAAGTGTGTGAAATTCTAGTATTTTCTAATGTATTTAATGATTTCTAAATCTTTAAGATGCATATATAGTATGTCTAAGCAAAGCACATAAACACAGTCACAAAATAGTAAGTTGCTGATAAGACTCTGTTACTGGGACTTCAGTTTGATAACTGAAAAGAACAGGACTTATCCTTTCTGCTTTCCCCATACTTATTGGCCACTTGGAAAATCTTTATTCTATGTCATTATTAGATAATTGTTTTTAATCTAATCAGTCCTATGATAGGCTATAATTCAAAATGGTCTTATTGTTTTATCAGTTAAAACCAAGAATTGAACACAGAGCCTTGCACATGCTAGGCAAACACCATCACTGAACTACATCCTCAGCTCTATTCATGCTTTTTTATAAAATAAACACATTTTTAATTAATTTTCCTAAATAGCTCAAAATAATTATTCATATTTTTATTAAATACTTCATTTAATACCTAATAGACATGACTTTGTTAATATAGCTACTGCTCTGAACTACAATCTTAACCTTTCAAATTTATCCACTGTTTAGATTTTGAATTCTATTTTAATCATAATTTTAACAATCAAAAGTTACAAAATGAAAAATGAGTTTGAGTGAAATTAAGCAAAATTCAGCACCTAAATTACATTATTATGTAAGTGACACTGTATTTTGCTTTAAAAGTTTAAGAGTATAGAATTTGGGAAGTTACTAAAATTTTTGTTTTTATTTTTCTGTTACAAGTTAATTTTGTACAAATTTCTTACTCGAAGTCACATTCCTACATTTAGAGGTAAAAGAATTCCTGAAAATATAATTTCACAATATCTCTGCAACGAGTCTGTCTTACGTGAAAGACAGATTTTTATCTGTATTTCTGAGAAAAGAAATAGGATACTGTATAGATAGAGAAGTGACATGACCCACAATGACATTTCTACTTATAAATATATAGTGTCCTAGGAGAGAGGAAATCTAGTCCTACAAAAAACAGAGCAAACAAAAAACATACATTTAATCATATTTGAGAATAGATTTGTACATGTGACAAAATTCTCATTTACTTACCCAATTTCACATGACCATTATCCGTTAATAGAATGTTAGCTCCCTTGAAAGTGAGAATACATTTTAGTCAAAGTAGATGACAGACATTTTAGCAGATAGGACATATAACAGACTGAATACACATATTTAAAATAATCACAGCCTTACAACTAGAAATATCTGAAATTTAAAGTGTGCTCAGTTAAAATGTTAAATTATATTCATAAGAAAATTTACTTTTCATTTCTTTAGGCAATTTGACAAAATTACAAAATATTAAGCTTTAAAAAAACTGCTAACATGGTATGAATGTTTATATGAAAGTGATATATTAAGTTTTCATCTAAATGTTATTTCCTCACTGAGCACATACTACCACCACACTGAATGTTACTTCATGATGACATTTTCAATTCCTTGTATTACCCTTTAAACTTAAATCACTATTTCTTGTTAAAACAAACAACAAAAACCAACCTCCCTTTCTAGAAACTCACCATCACTGAACTTGTGCAGGTGTGTGACTGCCCCTTCCCACTTGAGGCTGTCTATCTTAATGGGTTTCCCAAGAGTTTAGAGCCATCAAGTAAATAAACAACACAACCCAGAAGCATTTTAGTCCAATGGCATTTCAGGCCTCTTCCCCTTTCTTTCTTGCAAGTTTTAGGTAAGCAAACCAGAGCTGGAAGTACTCCAAGGTGCCATCAATAATTAAGTATTGGCCTGGGCAAAAAAAAAAAAAAATCTCTCCCCCCAATCCCAATCAAAAGAGGAAGAAACAGAAGAGGTGGGAGGTGGGAGGGAAAGGGAGATTTCCAGGTTCCTCAATGTCATCACTGAAGCTAAAAAGTAACCACTGATATTACTATAGCTCTATGGAATAATGGGGGTGAGGGGAGGGAACAGAGATGAAAGAAAGAGAGGAAACTAGAGCAGGAGTTTTAACTTACATATGGCCCTAGTTATCAAGACTTGCAGTCTTTGGTTTGGCCTTGTCCGAGGCTGAAGATTAATTTTCTTAAGTCACAGCTTATGTCATGCCACATGTACATTATCACCTTTGATGCTTTTTTTCCTTCTCTTCATCCCTCTCCCTGAGAGGCAACTAGTAGCTTGGTGCAATTTAAAGTTCTGAGCTTAGAGTAAAGAATAAGTTCCAGATTTTATAAAACTTACAGCCAAGAAAGAAAGAATTTCTTAAAATGAATCTATCCATCTAAGAATGAATCAACGAATGGTTTGCAGTCAGCAGAGATAAACATTTTGAAAAACCAAGGAAAGGAAGGCCAGTCTAAGGCAGTGATACTAGATAGAGAGCTTGATGAGGTGAGAATACAGAGCCACACCCAAACCTGGGACAAGAACATTCTTGTTTGTTTGTTTTTTTGAGACAGGGTCTCACTATGCCATTCAGGCTGGCCTTGAGCTCACTTTGTAGCCCAGGCTGGTCTCGAACTCACAATGATCCTCCTTCGTCAGCCTCCTGAGTGCTGGGATTACAGGTGTGCACCACCACACCAGGCTGGGACAAGAACATTCTAAGAGTCAAGAGCAAATACTAAGAGCTAAGGCCAGAATGACCTCAAATATTATAAGAACAGTTAAAGTGGCTGGAACAGAATAAATCAAACAGAAGGGAATGAGTGTGAGATTAGGCTGGAGAAATGCAGGGCCCAGATTCATACCTAACCTTCTAGATCAGTGATGGCAAATCTTTTAAGAGCTTTCAAGGATATAAACAGCCTGCTGTGGCACAGGTGCCGTAAGTTCACCACCACTATTCTAAGCTGTGATAAAAGCACTTAGACTTTACACTGAGTGTAATAGGAAACTAATGGCATATAGGCAGACAATGACAAGATATGACTTTAAAAGATCACTTTGGTTATCAGGTGGAAAAGTGCCCATAGACCCACTCAAGAATGGGAGCATTGAGACCAGTCTGAAGGCTATTACCACAGTCTGGATGAGGTATAATATAATGGTGATTGAGACAAGGCAAGAGATAGTATGATGATCAAATTTATCCAAACTGAAGTGTGATACACAAGTCCTTGCATAGTGGAGCACCAAACTATTCAAACAAACTTAACTCCTGTTGATCTCATATACTATCTTCTCAAGGATATGATACAGATTTTATGTTCTCTAAAATGGCCTCATAATTTCCAATCTCTGTATCATTGTTCATAAATGTTCTTTTTGCTTGGAACACATGCCAGTTTTCACATCTGACAAGAATGTATCAATCTATCCAGGTTATCTAATTGCCAATAATATGGAACTTAATTTATTAGTTTTCATATAACCTCTTCTACCTTTGTACTCCAAGACTTTCTTGCATCTTCTAAATGGCCTATGAAAAATAACTAAACCAGAAATCTCATCAGATAATCAGTGAGCCACTGAATTTTCAAGAGAAATTTAACGGCATGGGTTGAGGACATTTTCTAAGGAAAGAAGACTCCATGAATTTCATCAGGGACTCAAAAAGCACTCATCTGACCTTCAAAACAGTTTAAGAAACTTAATGCTAGAGAAAACTTTGGAAAACAAAAGAGGAAGAGAGATGTCAGAGGAAGCATAAACAAGGAAGAAGGGACAAGAAAATGAAAAAATGAAATATGTAGATTGGGGAGATGGTAGTAGCTTTATGAATATCCTCAGGAGTCCTGTCACTATACCTAGTTTACCACTGAGCTAACCCCACCAAGTCCAGAGGACCTGCTCTCCTCTGCTGCTGAAGGAAAGACTATCAGAAAATATCAAGGTTTAATTTATCCATTTTGTTATTTTATTCATAATTACTTAAGATTGTCAAAGTTTACTGGCATACTAAAGTGTGAAACTTACTAACAATTGCAATTTGATGGAAGCTTTGGACCTAATCTTCATTTTACAAATAGTTAACTACAAGCAAGCTAACAAGCGTTAATCACTGAATGACATAATTAAAAAGGTGAATTTTATGGTATGTGAATTGTATCTCAACAACACTACTATAAAAAATTAAACTACTAATAGTATCAGTTATCTTTATTAAAGTGGTATGTTATATTTCAGATAACAAATTTATGAAATAGAATAATCCAAATAATTCTGCTTAGTAATTTGATCAGAGTATTTAAAACAGAAGAGAGGCTATTAGTTTAAAAAAATATATAATGCATACCTTTATGTCCCTGTGCATTTTCCCTTTACTGTGAAGATAATATAATCCCTAGAGTTTCAAAAAGAAAAACAAGATTTTTATCACAGAGAATAATTAAGGATTTTAAGTGATAACTGAGTAGTGGTCCCCACATTTTATTTATTCCTCACAAAAAGTCTAGTAGCCGAATGAAAAAAATGAGAAAGATAAATAAAGTTCATTCGGAACCACTGATTTTTCTAAGACAATTTTCAGTAAACTCTGCAAACAGTATGAAATTAAGTTTTTTTAAAAAAACTACTAGAAATTGAAGCTACGGACTCACACATGCTAGGCAAGCACTCTATAACTGAGTTATATCAATTTCCAACACAGTGCTTAATTTTCAACCCTTTCTTCACTATTAAAGGAAATATAAAAATATACCACAACAATCCACAATGTTTCAATTTTAGATAATACCATCACATTTAGGCTTTCCAGTGATTACCTATAAGTATAAAATGAGTCAATCATACACTTTAAAATATATTTTAACAGTTTACTAAACTAGAATATTTCACCCTTATTTAACATGTAATGCTCAATAATAAAACATTTACTTTGATAAAAATTACTTTTGAATTAGCAACTGTTTACCTGTAGTGTTTCTCTGCTAACATACGCTATCTGCAATTCTGAGAGAGGTCCAGTTACTATAAAAGAAAATTAGTATTAGTAAGATTAATCAATGGAAGTTTTTTAGTAAGTGACAAAGTTTTATAAATTTTACTAAGCAAAAAAGACTACACCTAAACAATTCTATTAAAATGTAAGCTCCACTTAGTCAAAGTTTTTATTATTTTTTGTTTTCTTTAATCACTTGACTTTCTAGTATTTAGAACAGTCCTGATAGAAAAGCAGCTCAATAGTATGGAACGAATGGATGATTGAAATTAACTGTATTTTAATTTTCATACCTCTCTGATTCAACATCACCTCCTAAGAGGCTTAGGTAGTTCTGACATTTAACATATCATATGGCTAGTATTAAAGGAATATTTTTCCTAAAAGCATCAGCTTTATAGATACACAATCAATTTATATTCATTATAAAAATTTCAATCAATAGAGAACTTTGGAAAGTAAAGATCTCTTCCTCATCCAAAATATTACTCAGGAACAAGCAGTATCAAAGGCTTGGTCTAAAATCTATCAGATGATTTTATGTCATATATACGTAATCCCCAACTTATAATAGGACTACTGATACTATTATCATGATTTGAAATTTAGATTGTATTCATTGTTCTGATTAGTTTCATTTCATTCCGATTTGTTTGATTTTATTATACTTGATGGCATGGACAGTTATTTTAAAGATAACAAAATATATAATTGCAGCCATCGAGGATGTCCAATTAGCTTGTTTAGAAACCCTGTATGGCTTTCATTGTTTGTTTTGATTGATTTTACTCTATTCTGTGTCGTTTGATTATAATACGTCTGAAGGTGTAGGCAACTATTCTGAAGATAACAAATATTATGGTAGCCAATTCTGTTTTGCTAATATCTTGAAATTCTGTATTGCTTACATTGTTTTGCTTTGTTTGTTTTGTTTTGTTATGTTTTGTTTTGTTTCTACTGTTTTAGTTTGTTGTATTTTGTTTGATTTTACTTATCCTTGATGGTATGGGCAGGTATACTGCAGATAACAAGAGGCATTATGGTAGCCTTACCGATTGCTTTTTACCCTGTTTAAAAGTCATGTACCATGATCATTGCCTTGTTTTGATTAACTTTACTCTGTTTTGTTTTGTTTGATTGTATTCTTTTCAAAAAATAAAAAAAAAATTATCCAGGATATCTTATAATATAGCAGTGATTTAGAAAATGTGCATCAATAATCATGATTGCAAAACAGATGCAATCCAGATACGATCTTTAGCAAATCAATACAGCGTCTATTCCTGTGTTTCCTCGCATGCCATTTCTTGGCATCTTAGCAGCTTCCAGCAGCATCTTGAATTCTTCAGGGTTACATTGATTACTCAGTGGATGGTGCTGGGAGCTGTGTTTTGAACGTGCAGTTTTGGCTCATTGATGAAGGAGCCTCTGCAGGTCATTGCAAGGGACCGATGAAACTAAAACACTGCTAATGCGCTATCACAGAACGATGAACCTGTTTGACTCTGTGTAAAAAGCATTGGAAATGCCAAATGCCCTTGCCAGTGA
>RJWT010001466.1:0-48175 GCA_004365215.1 Cuniculus paca
TTCTCTTTTCTCTGTCTTCTCAGAGACGAAGCTCTCAGTGAGGGGAGAGTTATCAGTCAGATCCTCAGCTTTCAGCAGATTTAATTTAGCAAGTCTCCTAGTAACTGGCTGGGTTCTCTTGGGCTATTGTGCTTTTCTCTTTGTAAAAAAGTAGTACCTTCTCTATTCTCCCAAAGATGGGGTGCTGGGAAGTGCACTCCCACAGACGCCAACAACTCCCGCTTCTCACTTTGTGTTCTCTTGGTGTTTTCTGCTAGGCCTCTTGGCCTGGATTCGCGCCTTCTCCACAGGTGAGCCCTGTGCTCTTCTCCGTGCCTCCTGTCCAGTGTCCTTTGGCAGGTGCTGTGCTCTACCAACACCTTCCCCCTCGGCTTCTCCAGCTGGGGCCTTCTGGCCATGAGAGCCTTGGGTTTTCTTCCCTGGGGAGGACTGGCCCTTCACTGTGTGCCGACCTGTAGACAGCTGGGCAAGTGGACTATCCTGACCCTGTCCCACGGTTGCCTAGGACAGCACGGGGTGCCCCATCCCATCGCCATGGCCGAGAGCCCTGCAGTTATCAACAGTCCAGACCTGATGTGTGCTTTGGGGAGTTGTTGATTTTAGGCCCATCTGTGTCTTTTAACCTTTGAGCTGGGTCCCACATGATGACATGGCTGATCCTGTCCTTGTGCAGATCCTAACTTTATTCTCTTGGCTTAAAAGAAAACTGAGTTCTGAAAATTAGTCATGGAAAACTTAGGTCAGATGTTGTGCTTATTTTTACTTACATTCAGTCTCCTCAGGAGAAAATAGCATTAATTTCTTATTCTTTTAAAAGAAGTCAAATAGCTGCATGTTTCACATGTTTCCTGGTAGTGATGGAGTTGTCCCGACTTTCTGCTCCAGTTCTGCAGGTTATAAGGAGTTAAAAGGAGCAATGTAAGGAGTGATATGAGCTACACAAGGCCCTCACCCTTTAGAAGCTCATTGTGGTGATGGAAAACAACAAGCAGGATATGTGTAAGTGCTAGGTGGTAAACTGAGGCAGTGTCTCGCTGCCTGGCCTCTGTGAAGCCTGTGGTAGCTGGTGGTCCTGAGTGGGGCTAGCAGGGTGACATTGTCTGGTTGGGAAATCACATCATGGGCTCTGGGGTAGAGGTGAGCACAGCACCTACTGAGGAGTGGGAGATGAACAGCCTGGTTTGGGGAAGCCACCTGTTCCCCTGTCCCGGGGGGATGGAATGGGGTTTGCTTTAGCAGTTCTGTTTATGGGACCCCTGCTCAAACCACTTGCACCCCAAGCCTCATTTCCTACAGCCTGCCCTGTGTTACTCATGCTTGTAGCACAGCGGCACTCATGTGCTTTCCAAGCACAAAGCAGTCTGTCGGTGTCGTCAGCCGGAAGCCGGGTGTGAGCAACTTCGGTGATGTGTGGATTTGAAGGGCAGGGAGCTCACAGGAGCTGAGGCAGGGATGAGGGAGGAGAGGTGGGGTGCTCGGCCCTGCAGGGGACAGGGAGCCCTGGAAGCCTGCAGCCACATGGCCACGGCTGACTTAGGCTTAAATACTGAAACATAGTGCGGTGGCAGGAAGTGGACTGGTTGGAGCCCAGTGGGCCCGGGTAACCTGGTGAATCTGAAAGGTGTTTACAGGTCTAATAGACAGGTGTGAGGACTTTGAGAGACGATGAAGAGGCTTGGTTTTTGCTTTTGTGGTACTGGAGGTTGAACCTAAGGCCTTCGCACTGAGCTGTACCCCAGCCTTAAGGTTTCTGAATGGGACTGGTTTCAAGTTTATCATCTTACTCACAAATGACTGCTCTATGCCAAATCTTTATGGTCTAGAAAAGAATGCTTCAATACTAAATTCCAGCTTATTCTAACTTTTCTAAATCCAAGGTGCAGGGGCTGGGGCTTTAGCTCAGTGGTCAAAGCGCCTGCTTGGTAAGCGTGAGGTCATGAGTTTGATCCCTGGTGCCGCAAAAAAAAAAAAAAAAAAAACCCCAAGGTGCGCCACGAGTAATCTACAGGACTTGCCTGTGGGTGTCAGTCCGGACAGGTTTAGTTCAGACTTCAGAATACGTATTTTAAACAGAGGCCTTTTGTGTGCAGACATCAATCCCAGAGCCCACGCTCCCTGTCGCACCCTGAGCCCGTGAAAGCCAGGGTTTTAACGGGAGCGCTCGCCCAGCCTTCACCATGGCGACCGCACAGCCGTGTGTCTGACAGCTTTGCTGTCAGAGTGAGCAGATTTCAATTTCAATGTCAGTGATTTCAAGACCGACACTAATGAGTTTTAAAATCTTTGTGTCGGTCTCATGTTTTTTCCTTAAATGCTGTGAAGTCATTTAAAATTAATAAGCGGGTTATTTGATAGCGTTTGCATCAGAAGTGCTGCCATCAGCTACGAGGCCCTTGCCCTCGTGCGGTCTTCTCATTCCAATGAGGGAGCAACCGCGACTTCTGGAACCTGAAGGGTGCTGGCTTTCCAGGGAGGCCGAGTCATAACCTTGAAGACTGCGTGGGGATAGCGGCCAGTATCTCAAGGTGGACATGACCCACTTGTGTAGGTGATGCATGACGAACAGAGTATTTCAGCTCTCACAGATATGAAACAGGTTGCTCGAAGTCTTGGGCCAGGCCACATTGGAGACCCAGTGTTCCCAAACTAACAGAGATCATTGGGAGGTCAGTCACTCTGGACCTCTCTGCTCCTTCTCTTTGCGGTGTATGCACGTGTGTACACACACACACACACACACGCACGCACGCACACTCCCACAGTGACGTCCCCCTGTGCTGCAGGCCTTTCTCTTGTAGCTGCCACCACCCAGCACCACCGTGAGCACCACTGGTGGGTGAGGAGTGTTATTAGGGCCAGGTTCTGCGAGCTGCTCTGTGCTTCTGATCTGTAAGGAGCTTTCAGGCTGTCAGGAATCAAGGGGAGCCAGCCACAGGTCAGCGGAAGTGGCGAGCCAGTCCAGAGGCGAGGACAGCAGCAGGAGGGCAGAGTCAGGGAAGATGTCACAGAGGTGGAGCCGATTGCTGAGGCCTGGGGCAGATCTTGGAGTCTTCCAGGTGGGGCGAAGGACACAATCTGCGTGGCTGAAACATTGTGTGCTGGGACGCAGAGGAGGAGTGGGAGGATCAGGACAGATGGGACAGCTATGCTGGACTTGGGACTGAGATCTGCATTAGCACAAGTCCACGGAGTCCTCCGACTGACAAGTCCGTGATGTCTGGGTACCTGTCTTCCTGCTAAGCAGGCCAGGCACTTGAGGCTGGTTTACGGGCCAGTTTAGGACGTCGGCTTCGAGTTGGTTAAATGTGTTTCCAACTCTGAACTACCTTCACTGCTTAGTGTTTCCTGCTGGCTTCGTCTGGAGCCCAGAGAGCTGGGAGTTGCTGTCCGCTGAGGCTGGAGTCTGTCCAGCAGGAGCTGCTGTGGTGTGGGAAGCTGTGGAAGGCAAACCGGTGAAGCAGGAGCTCTGTATGGCAGGGCTGGCCCGGGTCCCGGGGCTGGGTCCATGCTGGCACGTAGGCAGGATTCAGCGGCCCTCTGCTGACGAAGTGGGTGAGAGCGGCTAGTGACCGTGTCTGCAGCGTCAGTTCTTGTTGGCACATGACAGACTTCGCGCTTGGCGTGTGGGCAGGCGCACTCCCAGAGAACTGCCCGCAGGACAGGACAGTGAAGCACAGTGAACCTACGGAGAAAGCGTCAGTGCAAGCCACCCTCGCTGCCTTTTTTCTTTGAGGTTTTTCATTTGTGTTTTTGAGACAGGGTCTCACTATGTAGTTCTGACTGGTCTTGAACTCACTGAGTAGCCCATGCTGGCTTAACTTTTGGAGACCCTCCTGCCTCAGCCTCCTGAGCACTGGGATTATAGGCATACACCACCTTGCCCAGCTTCTCTTTCAGCTTCATTCTTCATGAGACCTCACTCTCCATGCTGTTTGACTGTGGTGAGGGAGCATTAGTGGATGGCTGTCAGGCTGCAGCGAGGCATCTGTCCACCAGTTCCCGCCAGACTCTTCTCTTGGGATAAGGATAGAGACCTGGCAGATGTGCCAGCCACCTGGATGATGGGAAGCTAAGGAGCAGAGACATGGGCAGATAAAGCCCTCCCGGCTCAGAGAACTGCTTGGCGCCAGACGGGTGAACCTGAGCAGGGAGCGCGACGCGGCAGGAGGTGTCTCCACACGAGAACCCTGCAGTCCTGCCTCTCTTTGTCAAGGATGCGCTTTGTGACCAAGGACATGGTCTCTCAGTGTCGATTCTATACTTAAAAAAAAAATAAGCCTGTCATCCCCCTGCAGGAATATGAGGTCAGGTGAGACATGGAAAGAAGTGTTTAAATCCGAAACCTTAAACGCATCTTTTCAGAAGAAGCTACCTGGCACTGCCCTTCAGGGACTGAGGAAGCGGTTCTGGGAGTGGGTGTGAAATACAGTGGCCAGCTTTCCTGTTGCTAAGAGAAAATACTCGGCAGTCACAACTTAGCTGAGGAGAGGTTTATTTTGGCTTAGAGTTTTAGAGGTTTCAGTCCATGGTTGACTGGCTGCAAGGCAGTAGCATGATGGCGGCAGAGCAAAGCCGCTCGATTTGTGGTGGGAAGCAGAGGACAGGGAAGAACACCAGCGAGAAAGGGACTGGAGATCATGTACAGTGCAAGTCACTGTGACCCATCCCCAAACACCCAGAGTTTACTCATCTCCTAAGCCAGGCACGTTGGCAGTCAGTGTTAACCACCACAGACATGAGCTAGTGAACAGCTGAGACCTTCCAAGGACTTGGGGGTGGGTGTTCGGCTGCCCCAGCTCCATTCTCCTTTAGCCTCTGCTTTACCAGCCAGCTGGGGAACTGGGACTGAAACACTGAGTAGCAATGGAAGGACCTCACCAGCTGGTGTAGAATTAATTACCAGAATTGTTGGCAGAAATTGCAAAGAGAACTGCAGAGGTAAAGGAGAGTCAAGTGATTTAAGAGTTTACCACATTAAAGATAAAACAGGGCTAGTTAGTTAGTTATTTTGATACCAGGAATCAAAGTCATGCCCTTGTGCTTGCCAGGCAGGAGCTGTGCCACTGAGCTGTGTCCCTGGCCAGGGCTGTATTTTGAAGGAAGTAAAGATCAGCATTATCATCCAAATATTAAACAGTATAAGTTATCATAGAGTTATTTGTAGTCTCTCCAGACAGAATGCATGGCAAGGAATAGAAAAGAATAAAATATCTACCTACTCCTGAGTGCTGTATTGATAGTGAATTGGCTTTGATAACATCATTGATTCTTTAAAATGGCCAATAGAAAAATATATAATTGAAAATGAAATGGGGGATAACCATAGCCCCATAGCCCCCTGTAGTAAAGTAGCAAAGATGGACAGTGTGGGAAATTTCCAATGATCTGTAACATCTTTTAATTGAGGCTTAACACACACCCAATAAAATACATGTGTTTAAGTTGGTGTTGTATTCAAATAATTATGCCAGCGATCAGGATGGGGGCACCTTTCCAGTGCCATGGGGATGTTCCCCAGTGGCCTTTGCCGACTGTGCCCATCGCCCTTTTCCGGGGGTGACCACACTTGGGTTCCGTCACAGTAGCTCCATCTCGCCGGTCAGGAACCTGCTCTAAGCGGAGGGTCCAGACAGGTCCTTTTGTATTTGCTGGTCTTAGTGTGACGTCTTGAACTTTATCCACATTGCTGGGTGTTAGTAGTTTAGTCCCTTTCTTGTGCTGTGCTGTGTTTCATTATATGAATACAGCACAGTTTTTATCCATTCTTCTGTGGCAGACATTCTGGTAGCTTCTAGTTTGGGGCTCTAAACAGAGCTGCTAAAAGAAGTGAGGCGTGTGTATTCCTGTGGACACCCACATTCATTTCTCCTGGGCATTCTCTTGGAGGAAGAATTACGGGGGTGTTGGGCAGTCATCTCTTTAGTTTCATTAGACATTGATAAACTGATTCCAAAGGGGTTGCATGCATTTACATTCTTGATGATGCATTCTAGTTGCTCAGTTAGTCTGGAGAAATTCCAATGGTGTACCGCAGTAGCTCATTGTTATTTTAATTTCCCTTCCTGAAGACTAATGGTGTTGAGCATGTTTTTGTTCCCTAGCTACTTGAGTATCTTACGGAAGTGTTTATTCAAATCTTTCGCTCATTAAAAATTTTTAAAAGTAATATATCTGAAATATCCTTTCAACAGGTATTCAATATAAATTTATTGACATGTTTTACATTATTTTTTATAGTCCTTGAAATCTAACAGTATTTTTCAGTGTATTTTGGGGGACGGTTATATCACATTAGTATTTTTTAGAGTATAGAAAGTATCCGTAACAAGGACATTTGCCATTTTAATTACTTTCATAGCCTTCTGTAACCACTACTACTATATAATTTCAAAATAATTTTGCTGTTATGGACAGAAAGCCTGTCAACAGTAAGCAGTAACTCTCCAGCCCCTCCCCACCTGTGTTAGGTTTGGCATTTTCTTCTAGGACATCAGAACTAGGTTTTGTGACCATTTTCTCATCGTTTGTGGCTTGCCTAATCAGTTTTTGAATCTTAATTGATGAACTGAAGTCCTGAGTTGTAAGGAAGTCTAATCTATCAGTTTTATTTTCTGGAGATAGTGGTTTTATGTGTGTCCTTTTAGAGAACGCTGTGTAGCTCAGTGTTGTTCAGCTGAGCTGTCTGTCCCTTGAGGGTTGGAGGTGCTTGGCTGCCATGCGGGGCCAGGCCTGCGCGAGCGTTCTGCAGTGCATGGCACACCCCCCGACACGGGGCGCTCTGGCCCACAGTGTCACAAGCTGAGCGCGGGCCCCTCGCGCCAGTCCTAGCACAAGACGTGATCGTGTCCCTGTGTGCCTGCTTCTGGAACCATCGTCCTTCACGTTCACGGTCAGGGACCCCGCTCCCTGATCTGTGGATGTGGCGAGAACCTGCGGGAGGTCTTGGTCGGTGTGCTTCTGTGCTCATAGCCTTTGCGTAGATCAGGGCTCAGTGCGCTCTTTAGCAGGAGCTTTGCGTGGGGCCTGCGGACGCGCAGCTGTGGCTCTGAGGCCCGCTGGGTTAAGGGCAGTGCTTGAACATGAATGTAGGTGGCCGGGCTTTTTGCAGGAGGCAGAGATTTTTTCCTTCGTCCATCTTGGTCATTAAGAACTTCATTGAGATTTCTTGTTGCTTTTTAACCTTCAGATTGCAACCATAATGAAAAATGAAATACTGGTTTTTTTTTTTCCTGTGTGAAAGATTAAATTCAGAAAGCTAATTGCTCTAAAGTCTGCAGTTTTTATCAGAACTGTTTCTGATAAAAGCATCATAATTAACTGGACATTTGCCAGACAGAGAGGCGTTTGCCCTTTAGTTTTTATCCCTGTAGTTCTCTATTTGCACCTGTCAGGTTCATCGTAAGACCGACCCTGGGAGTGCACCGATCTGAGTAAAATAGGTTGTATTCAGGACAGCTGGGAAGAGGAGGGCTTGCAGTAGCAGTGTCCTCAAGCCATGTGGACAGCCGTCACTCGAATTGGGTGGAGATGGAGGAGTGGTGTGAGGGAAACTCTCAGCGTTGGTGATGGCTGTCACAGACATGCGCAGTATTCTTACATTAAAATCTGCTTTTAAATCTGAATTCATGGCTGCATAGTGGTCAGACAGGGTAAGTCCCCTTGTCCAGTGTGTGCTGTGGGACAGTCAGTCCTCTCTGCTGCCGGATCTGCCTCTGGATCGGAAGCGGTTGATTCAGGCTTGGCCTCCAGGAAGATTCTGTTTGAAGTCCTGATAAACACAAACACGTGCTGCTGTTCAGGAACTGCTATTCATGTGAACTTCTCTTCTTTGTGGGTGGTATGTGTCGAAGCAGTGTGGGATTTGGGCTCAGAACCCTTGGGTTTGGGTCCCAGCACTGACTAAATCTCGGAAGGATTTAGCTTCACTTCCCCCATCTGGTAAGGGGGTGCCAACAGCTGCCTTCTGATAAGTTTGAGAGCACTTTTTTTTGGTGGGGGGAGATAGGGTCTCACTGTGCCATTCGGGCTGGCCTTGAGCTCACTTTATAGCCCAGGCTGGTCTCGAACTCGCAACGATCCTCCTGCCTCAGCCTCCCGAGTGCTGGGATTACAGGCGTGAGCCACCATGCCCAGCTTGAGAGCACTTCTGAAGTATAAACCTTTACCAAAAAGGTAAGGGACCCACTTTGTGGACTCACCATCCCCCACCCCATTCAAGTTCACGCGTGTGAAGTCTGTTGTTTTCATGTAGATCCAGCACCGTGGTGGTCGGGGAGTGACTACAGGCAAGTTTTTTCTGGGCCTTAGTTTATCTTAAAATAGGATGGTGGTGGCATCTGTCTTCCCTGGTGTCCTCTGAGGCTGGAGTGTTCACTGTGTATTAAGATGCTTAGCGTGTTCATATGCCTGGCCCCAGTCGGTGTTAGTTGTCACTGTCACTGTCACTGCTGGTGCTGAGTCATCTGCTGCTTCCCGTTCCTCTCACAGGCCCGTTTGGAGCTCCTCGGGGCTCAGAACCAGCCCTTGTCAGTCTTGTTCCCGGTTCCTAGTCTGGGTGGTGGCACTGCCTCCATGCCTGCTGAGTGCGTTCCCACCATTGCAGGGCAGGCCCGGGGTGCCAGGTAACCCAAAGGCAGAGCGCATGGCTGCTCTCTGCTGTTGGTGTCAGAGCATTTTTATTTTTTTATTTTTTTAAATGAAAAATTTGTTAGCAGTGCTGGGGATAGAACCCAGAGTCTTGCACACACGAGGCAGACGCTGTGCCACTGAGGTACACCTCCCACCCTAAGCAAAGCTTTTTGAAATTTAAAAGTCATATGTACATACTGCTGAAAGTATTAGGAAATATCAGCTAGCAGGAAGAGGAGAATTAAAAGTCTCATTTACCGTACTTGACAGGGTTTCAGTGGCCCCGAGCCTGCAGGGGGCAGATCTGGACAGAGATACGGCAGGGCACTGGCGTGCCATTCAGCTCCCCCCAGCTCAGGGTCCGCGTCCAGCAGAGGTCCTCTCGACTGTCCTTGGTGGCAGCCAGCTGTGGCCCCAGCACTGGCTTCAGCCCCCGGGGAGAGGCATTGCAGGGGCGTCTCCGGGCTCCCTCGCTGGGCCCCTCGAGTGCACGGAAGGCTGGCATCCTGGGCTTCTCCCCGGCAGACTGTGCTCGCCTTGGGCGCCACTCGGGGCATCCTGCCACTTCCTTTCTGCTGCGCAGTTTTCAGCTGCCTCAGAGGACAAAAACAGGTGTGTGGAATCGAAGAGTCCTGAATATAAGGCAGGCCTTCTGGAAGCCTTCGATTCGCCCGCTTTTCCTGGGGAGCCCTGGCGGTGGAAGGTTACAGGTGGCTTCCTGTGTTGCTCTGTGTAAGCGGCCAGGGCAGAAGCACCGATGCGTGGCTGGCGTCTCTCCTGCTCCTCATGCAGCCTCCCCTTCTTTGCTTGACCTGTGCTCCTAGCGGGTGACACTCACCGTCTCTTTCTGTCCCTTACTCCTTTCCTTGCATCTTGTTCCTTTTTTCTTATACATGTGTTCAGTTCCTCTTTCCTAAAAGGCAGAAAGGCAGTGACAGTTCCCGAGCGTCAGGGAGTCGGGTGCAGCGCAGAGCAGAGGCTCAGCCAGCCCCGGTGACTTCCGTGCCGCGGTGGAGGACCCGAGGTTGATGCAAGCACTGAGATGCTTTGGTTTTGTGTGGCCACAAATCCTCAGCTGTCTTCCCTGAGGAAGTGTGATGTGCTGCCGTGGGGTTTTTTGCAGTGTGTACGCAGCAGTTTGTCATTTTTACAGACTTTGTTAGTCTTCAGACAGCGCACTTACTATCTCACAGTTTCTCTGGACCAGGAGCCCAGCCTGGCCAAGCTCTTCTTCAGGCTTTCGTGCTGCGGGCCAAGTATGGTCTCATCAGAAGGCTGAGGTGGGAGTGTGCTTCCTGCACAGCTGGGGCGGACGCACGCCTCAGGCCTCCGCATCTCGCTGGAGGTGGCTGCAGGCTGCCCCTGCTCCTTGCTCACTTACATGTTCTGAAGCCTTGCTGGGCCTCTGCCTGTGTGTTCACGCTCCTTGTTCGATTCATCCTTTGGTAGGTTACTAAAACCCTCTTTACCACATTCATTCATCAGCTTTATTAAGTCCGCTTTTCTGGAAGGACATGAACTTGCCGGCATCTTTCAATTGCCAGCAGAAGTGGAGATAGTCATTGCCTTCCTTTTCCACATGGAGAAACAGGCCAGACAGGTGGAGCTACATGAGGCTCCACAGCTGGGCCCGGGAAGGCCCTCTGCAGGTCCTCCGGGGCTTGGACCTTCCACTTGGCACCCTCTCACCCACCCACTGCGCCTGCATGCCACCCTCAGCTGCTATGCCACCCTGCATGGCCCATTCTGCCACCGCTGTGCCTGGTGCCCTCTGCCTGAGATGCGTGCCTCCTTCCCTCCTGACAAAGCCTCTAGAGAGGTGATCCCAGACTCCAGCGAGTCCCTGCCGGCCTTGTCGGAAGCCCCTCCTCTGTAGCACCAGCCCTGCAGTGTGTGCTGGCCTGTGTCGCCCATTTGCCCTCTCAGCTGTGGTGTCCCTGCTTGGGGAGAAGGGGCGCCTGTCTTGTTTGTCCGTCCTGTGAAGGCATGAGCAGGCCAGCAGGGGTGCCTTGCTGGAGAGCTCTTTAAAGGGACTGAGCTGTACAGAGCCTGCAGAATTACACTTCAGCACTTCAGGGTCTGTCTTAATTTCTCCAAGATTGTGCAAAACTTTTTTGTTTGTTCGTTTGTTTTGCGGCACTGGAAGTAGAATCTAGGGCCTTTGCATTGAGCTACCATCTCCAGCACCCCTCTTTATTTTTTAAAATTTTTTACTTTGCGATAACAGCTCATTAAGTTGCCCATCTGGGCTTGAACTTGTGATTCTCCTGCTGCGGCTTCCCAGAGTGCTGGGATTGCAGGCGTGCACCACTGCCGTGGCTAACTGTGTGCCCCTTTCGCCCTTGTATGCAGACGCAGCTCATCCTGCAGGGCCCACCCCACTCACTCACTGAGCATGTCACATTGGTCTGCTTATTTGCGGTGGACATGGAGTTAAGCAGGCAGGAGATGAAAGATAGGCTTAGCTTTGTGATCCCAGGGGGAGCTGACTGGACGCTTCAGCTGCCCGCCCAGCTCCCTCCGGAGGCCTCGGCCCAGTCAGCACGTGGGCACTGCCACTTTCTCTGCCTGCCGTGCCCCCAGGTTCAGTGTGTTGGGGTGTGCCTGCACGTGGGCGGGGAGGCAGAGCGCGTGTGCACGAAAGCAGGGTCTCTGCCCACCTTGGCCTGCACCCCACTCTGAGCCAAGTGGCTTCTTTCTCCAGCTGCTTCTCTTCTGGGGTTCATCTAACTGCTCCTGTCTTAAGAGTTTGTCTCCCCCATCCCCTTTTGTAAATCAAAGATGAAACCTTTAGAAAGACTGTCAGAAGGAACCTGCACATTGGTCGCTCCCACTGCAAGATGAACCGTGCCTTCCTTGTTCTCCAGACAAAGGTTGTGGGCTTCTGGGGACAGGTCGGGGTAGTGACCAAGGAGCTGTGTTCATCAGTACCTGCGCGTGCTGTCCAGCAGGGGGCTCCCTCCGTGGGACCCTTCCCCCTGCTGCTTGCCCCGCACGCCTGCCCCGTGCCCACGTCACTCTGGTCTGGTTGTGGCTCCTGGCCAGCGTCTACTCATGAGGACAGAAACGAGATCTTCTGTACCTTCCTAGGCTGTTTCATCCTGAATGCTCCCTAAATAGTTCCTGAATGAACAAACGGAATTCAGGCCACAAGCAGCTGGCCAGGGACTTACTATGCTATAAAATCCAAGGCAAGGTGCTGTTTCATAGAGTGTGTGTGATAGGAATTCAGAGGTCATCGTAGGTCACACAAAAGTTCAAAGGAGGAGGGATCTCAAACTTTGTCTTACGATTTGGCTGAGTGAATCAGTGGGAGGGGGAAATTATTCCAATCTGGAAAGTTGTGAAAATGGGGAGAAACTGCTTCCTACATTAAGTTTTTCAGGGATAAATAATTTAAAGATTATTTAACAGATTTTGTAAATTTGGTTTTTAGAAATTAAAAGGTGAATAGAAAGAATAATGGTCATTTTGCCGAGTAGAGAGCCTTAATTGACAAAGCTAATGATCTAGAAAAACCTATGTTGGAAAATGTCACTTTATTATATGCGTCTGGAAGTGCAGATGGGAAAACAGATTTTTTTCTTTTTGCAGTAGATTCATTAAGTGTTTAGGGAGAGATTGTCGTCTGCACCATCTTCCGCAGCCCGAGTAATTGAGCGGAGTCTGAACTCCACATTGTCAGTGCCACGGCAGAGGTCCATCTGTGGCCCGAGCCCGGAACCTGCCCTGTGGCACCGCTGTGGCCCAGCAGGTGCAGGCGTGATGGGAGAACGGTGACCTCTGAGCGTGCTTAGTGTTTGCTAGGAGGCTTCCGCTGAGAGCACAGGAGCCCTGGGCTTTGACTCCAGGGCATCTGTGTCCGGAGCTGCCACGGGCTTTGTGCCGAGGCTGGCTGGGAGTGGGCAGGGCGTGGGCATCGTCCATGAGCCCCTCCTGGGGCAGGCAGTGGCTCCTGGCCCCCACGTGCAGGCCCAGCTTGTCCTTGCCTGCCCTCACCCCTCCTGGCTCCTGCCCGAGGAGAGAAATGCCAAGGTGTGTGCTGTTGCTGCTATTTATCTTGGCAAAGCAGTCTGCTAACCTTTTCTTTTGTAGAGAGTAGGACTCGTTAGCTCCACAAACCTGGTGCAGTGTCACTGCGTGTGGTAATGCAGCAATTAACCATCCATGTGGAAATTATTTCGAGTCCCGTCTCTTTGTCTGGTGCTGTTTAATTGAAAAATGTAGCGAACTTTCAAGTAGCAGTGGGCCCATGTCCTGGCTCCTTCGCGCCTCTTCGACTCTCCCAGATGGGCTGTGCTTGACTTTGCTGTGTATGTGACCATTGACAGCCCCACTCGAGCCTCACCATCCCTTCTTCCGCCCTTGCCCCCGGGCTCTGAGCTGGGCAGGGTCCAGGAGCCATGACCGTTAGCTCCAACAGACTGGCTTCCTTGGCCTGGCCGGTGAGTCACACTGGTGCTGCAAGCAGGCATGCTTGGGTCCCCAGTCTTTGTGTGTCAGCTGCCTCTGGTGCCCTCATTCCTGTTCTGGTGAGAAAGCGGAGATGGGTAACAAGACCTTCAGGCTCCTTCCTTCTCTGTCTGCCCTCTCCACCGGGAGGAGCTGCGTCAGGCCCTGTGCACTGTCCCTCCATTTCCCTGCAGTTTTGTTCTTCCCTTCCGTCCTGGCCTGTCCCCTTGGTTTACAGAGTGTCCCTGTGCCTTTGAGGTGACATCCTTCCCTGACTCCTCTATCTTTTTTTTTTTTTTTTTTTTGTGGTACCGGGGATTGAACTCACAACATTGCACTTGCCGGGCAGGCGCTTAGACCACTGAGCTAGATCCCCAGCCCTCCTGACTCCTATCTTTAATCTTGACATGAATCTTCCAGCCCTGCAACCTGGGCCTCCCATCCCACCAGAGGTGTGTCGCACAGGACTGGGGACGGCCCGGTGACCTTCACTGCCCTCGCCCTGCCACGTGTGCATGCATCTCCTCCAAGCTCTTTGTTCTTGGGTTTGTGTGGCACTGCCACTCCTGTCCCCTGGATGGAAGTGTTCTCAGAGTCGGGCTTGGGGTTGGAGCTAGTCAGCCGGTTCTTCAAAACCCATTCCGAAACCCTTTCTCATCAATGATGTGATCAAACATCTTCCATCAACAGGCAGCTTCAGTCAATAGACTGGGTTTCTGGCTTTCTGTTCCAAATGAACAATTTAACAATTATCTGTTTTCTAGCAGTGCTTAAAAGATACGCACTAATTAAAATATTCCTTCATGGAAAATTTGTTTCCAGAAATTGATGCTCCAACAAAATGGTATTACTCTTAGAATGTTAGATAGTATTTCCTCTAAAAAAAGAAGAGTGAAATTCATTTCATAACTATTGATCAGTAAAGCATTTAATTAAGAAAATACAAGACAAAGTATAATCGTTGTGGCAAAGGAAGTGGTCAGACTCGCATTTTCCCGTTTGTGTTCCTTGTCTGCCCTGGACTCGTTCACCTAGGGTGGACCCCAGGGAAGGCTTGGTGCAGGTCCTGGAGGGTTTGGCCTCACTTCTTTCTTTTTCTGGGTTTTATGTACTGTTCAGTTTAAAGGCAGAATCTAGCAATACTTTACAGAAGACTTTCTTTATGGGCTTCTTTCCCCTGAAAAATTGTAATGCAGGGAACTGGCCAGCAACTTCTGATGAGATCTTAGCACCTGCTCTTCCCTCACCCCCATTCTTGTAGATCAGTATCTGAGAAGGATCTAGTGCCTGCTTTGGACTGTTAATGAGATGAAAGAGGGAATTTTAGAAAAAACAACTTGTGTTCATTTTCCATCACTACAACGAAATGTGAAGTTATAAAGAGAAAAGGTTCGCTCTGGCTCACGGTTTTAAAGGCCCCAGTGTAAGGTGGGGGCCTACTGTGGTGGGGAAAGAAGCGCACACAGCACAGGTGTGTGGTAGAGCGATCTGCCCACCTTGACTGGAAAGCAGAAAGAAGAGAGGGTGGGTGAGGGCCCCCAGTCTGTCGAGGGCATGCTCTGAATGACCTCAGGACCTCCCACCACGGGGTCCCCCTGCAGGTCCACAGTGCCACCTTGGCGACCACACCTTTAACACCACCCAACCTCCTCTGGGGGCCGCTCATCCCAGCCACATAACTTTGCTTAATCAAAATAAACCCTGTTGGGCCCTCTGACCAGTGGCATAGACGTTTTCAATCACGTTAGGTTTTTCAAGACAGCGTCTTGACTTGCAGTGATAGCATTCTACTTGGAGTCTGTGAACTATAGCCTGAAGTTTAGCTTTTAATGAGAGAACTTTACCGATGATGTTAAAACTTTTTTGTTATTTGTCAAGTTGCAGAGTAGTGTATTTGAAAGTTCCCTTTTCAGAGGTTGTTTAGGGTGTTCAGGGCTGTGCCCCTGCGTCGTGAGTGACTGAGGATTGCAGAAAGAGAAGCTTTGTTTGGGGCATCTCTCGTGGAAGCCTGAGCACCACTCTTCTCTCGGTGAGACGTTTGTCATTGTGTTCCTCCTGCAGTGACCCGGGCAAGTAGCGCTGGGGCTTTGTTCTTCGGACCTTTTAAAGACTCTTAGGCGTGGGAATAAAGAAAAGGAGAGAGTGTGGGTAACCAGAAACCACTTTCCTCACCTTCGTGGGCTTCCTGACATGGGGAAACGAGCCGGATGGGCGTGACTGGGGCGTCCACAGAACTCCGAGAGCCCAGACCCGGGTGCGCCCAGCACCCAGTGGGGCTGCGCCCGAGCCTGGCTGGTGGGCGAGACTTCCAGTGTGCGCTCAGCCTCCTGCTCTGTGGCCAGCAGCAGCCGGACGTGGCAAGGCAGGGCCCTTCCCAGCTCGCGTGCTCTGTGCGAGCTGCCACAGCCAGCTCGTGGGGGTCGGTGCTGGAGGGACACGTGCTCCGTGGGTTCACACAGGCCCCGAGGGCCCCTTGGTTAAGCCAGGCCACTCACATCACGGGGGTGAACTTAGCCCACAGAGGTAACGTGGCTGTCTGTCCAGCACCGAGCGGTCTGATTGCAGGGGCGCCATGCGTTTGTGCTGTACCCCAGGAGTTCATTTCTCACTAGCTCCTCACAGACCCCTCTAACTTCCTTTCGGCTTGATGGCCGGACATGTGAGAGGTCAGAGTTCATTTCCCTGTCAGTGTGACAGCCGGCAGTGAAGCACCCAGCAAGACGGCGCCTGGGTGGGGCTGGGAGGGAGGCGGGGTTAATGACTGGTGCAACCACGGGGCGTCTAGCGGCTGTTGAGTTACCCAGAAACGGATGGGAGTCCCCGATAGTGGGCTCTGCACTGGTTGGCTAGTGTGGCATAGCTCTAGTGAGGAAAGTGCAAGAAACCAAGTGCTGTGTGTATATGACCTCTGTGGGGTTTTGGGGTTTTTTTGGTACCAGGAATCAAACCCAGGACCTTGTGCTTGCCAGGCAGGTGCTTTGCCACTGAGCTAAATCCCCGGCCCTGACCTCTGCTTTAAAATGCATTTCAGGAAAGGCACACACACATGTACATACGTGTATTTAGTGCACGTATGTTTTTTGGGCCAGGGTTTTTGTTTGGTGCTGTGGTTGGAACCTGGGGCACTGTTTGTGTGCTAAGCACATGCCATCCCTCCAGGCTGCACCCCAGCCCCAGACCCGAGTTCTTTGCGTGCACAGGGAAGGGGATTGGGCCTGGGGGTCTCTGCATTACCATTCAGGTCTGAGAATTTGTGACCAACGACCAGGACTTATGGGGAGGCCTTTCTGTTAGTCTGGGAAGCAAGAGGTTCAGTCTTAGTCCTGTTATTATTGCCCGACATTCAACTTTATAATGCCTTTTATAATATTAGTATCATGGATTTTAGATGACAGCAATATTTATCAAGCATTTTTTACAGTTTTACCAAGTGAAGATGAATTTACTGTGCTGGAACTTGCAAGAGTTTATTTATAAAAGTAGGACAACTAATTAGCCTTTGTTTCAAAGTAAAATCTAGAGATATGCTTACCTGTTTGTCATCTGGCCTCATCTGTTGACTGGTAACTGTGGGCACAGTGTGACTGTCACTCCGTTCCCTCGTCAGTAGGATGAGGTCGGTTCTAGTGCCTGTGGCATACAGGGACAGTGCTGCCAGCCTCCACACGCACGCTTCTCCAACGTGGTGACCACTAGCCTTTCTGCACGCCCGGCCACAGAGGCCGAGGGCAGGGCCTTCCCTGGCTGTGGTTGGTGTGCACGCCCTGGTGTCAGCCCCGTGCACGGAGTCGGTCACCGTGCTCTGCTTTTGGAAGTAGCTGGTGACTGGTCGTGCTGGCTCACTGACTTAAACAGGGTGCAGAAGATTTACCTGGAGTGCTGGAAGCCTAAAATACCTGAAATGAAGATGAAATAGTGTAGCATGAAACTGAAGGTGAGTAACTCCAGCTCGGTTTTTGGTGCAGACATGCTGTTAGCCAGCGTTAACTGCTTCACATTCTGTTTATTTCTAGTTTCTTTAATAAGAGGGAGGATTGCAAGTGTACGTATTTTCTGTTTTTAGCAGTGCTGAGGATTGAACCCAGGGCCTTGTACATGTGAGGCACATGCTGTGCGCTGGGCCATGCTCCCAGGCGGGTGTGCACCCTTCTGACCTGTCTCTTGGGCCTACAGATTGGTCAGTAGCAAGTTTACCAGGTCCACCAGCTCGCAGGCATCGTCTGCTATCCCTGGAGGAGCCCGGAAGTCTCCCTTCTCGCTTGCAGGGAGAGGGTGTCTCTGGATGAGGCAGGTGTGAGGCCCTGGGGACTCAGTGTGATGAGAGACACAGCCTTGTCTCAGTGAGGGGAACAAATGTCACTAGCGCCCACAGTGCACAGTCACAGGTTTGAGCCTAGCCTGGGCAACTTAGCATGGCCTCGTCTCAGAATGGGCAAGACTGAGGATGCAGCTCAGTGCAGAGCCCCCGGCTCAGTCCTCAGTCCTGAAAAGGAGGGAAAAAAATGTATGTTGATATGTGAATTTCTACTGTTAGCTTGTTTTTAGCTTTTTTCTGCTAAGTCTGTAAATACTCGAGTAAATGATTGACAGTCGGAAATGTGGATTGAAGTTGTACATGGTAGAGAACACAAAACTGCTGTAACCCCAGCCCTTGAAAGGCTGAGGCAGGAGGGTCAGCCTAGGCTGCCCAGTGAGATGAGTGCTAGCCTGGGCCACAGAGGGAGACCTGTCTCAGCCCCCTCCCACAAGCGCTGATTGACTCCGACAGTTTGGTCTGTGGTTGATTAGCCTTCTGCAGGGTACATAAGCGGTGACTAATACTAATATTGCAGAGGCCTTTTTTGCAGTGTTTCTGCAAGTTGCAGTTAAACTAAACTGCATGTAGATTGTAGTTTCAGTAATCTTAAAAGTAATTTTATGAATTTACTGAGCAATGCTATTTCTCCATTAATCTCATTTTTAAAATTTTTATTTTAAGGTAATGCATATTTGTTGTAGAAAATTATATAAGTGAAAAGTAGAAAGTCCTAATTAAATGTGTATTGATGTAGTTAAATTTTTATTTGATTATATTGAGTGCATTCAAAGAACTTTATGATGAAAAATTCCCCAAAGAGTTGGATGTAATCTGTGTTTAAAAATAAAAGCCTTAAAAATGGATTTTTTTCCCTCAAGAGTGGAATGTATGAACCATGCTTTGATTCTGATTTATGGTCATCAAAACTAAATTTTAGATTCAGTAGATATTTGCCTTTCTGTTAAATTGTGCCATATTCATTTAGAAAATAAAATACAAGCGGGAGGGCTCATTGGCTCTGTGAGCCACTTCCTGCAGGCTGCCGAGGGCCGAGGGGCCTGGCCGTGCCTCTGTGCGGCCCCTGCGCCTGCTGTCTCTGCACCATGCAGCGTTCCGCTTTAGGTTTCCACCTTCCGCGTGCCTGTCTTCTGCTTCCTCCTGGGAACGTCCCCTCCTTCCTCCAGAGGAGGACGAGGGCGTCTCAGGCTCTCCGGATGAGCCCCAGGGATGCCGTGGCTTTTCTTCTTTCTCCTCACTTGGCAAGAGCAGAGCATGTGCTGAGGCCCAGGCACCCACAGCAGCCTGCGGAAAGCAAGCAGGCGGGCAGCATGGGCACCGCAGGGCTCCTGGCCATGTGACCGTGTGGCATAGCTCCAAATGTGTGTGACTGTGTCCACACTCAGAGGCCAAGCGTGCGGTTCTGGGTCTGGTTTCATCCTCATAGAAATTCGTGAGAAGGGCCCGTCTCTGCAGTTGGAAGTGTGTGTTCCTGGCTGGTCACCCTGAGTGCCCCTTTCAGTGTACTGTCTGCCACAAAGTAAGGCGGATACATCCAGGCGTATTTATTTTCCCAGATGTGTTTTAGTTAGGACAGTGTAACCGTGTGTTACGGCTTTTTATCAGAACGAGATAGGTGTAGCATCTAAAACACATTTTATTATTATACTGCCACCTTCAAACAGGCACTGAGCTACCATGTGTATTTTGGAAATTAATAATTGATTCCGCATTATAGCAGGGTGTAAATTCTTTACAGGAGCTAGGGGTCACTTTTATGAACTGAGCAACATTCCTTGTAGTCTGTTTGAAGGCTTCATCGTGGGTGACGGTGAATGGGCTTGCCTGGGCTTCCTTGCAGAATCGCCCGCGTGCAGGAGAGCGTCCTTGGGGAGAGTGGGGATCCCGTTGGCAAAAGCCCTTTCTGTGCTGCAGTCCTTTTCTCCTCCCCAGAGTGTTTTGAGTCTTTCCTTGGGTCAAAATAATATCCTTTGAGAATTGTTCTAGGAGATGCCTTCCCATGTGTTCACAGAGGTGCTTATCTTTATTTGTAAAATGCTCCTTGCTCAGTGTTAAAAACAGAAAGTACCTCTGGCTCCCGCGCGTGCATTGCCGTGTGGAGCCGTTGGCTGCAGAGCTGGCTGCACGCTGGGTGCTGCCGCATTAGGGATTCTCAACGTAACGAGCTCGCTTGCCTTGCTTCTCCGCGAAGGGTCGGCGCCGAGCCTCGCGCCGGCTGTGCACGTCGTGCGCGCCTGTGTCTCTCGGCTCTGATCAAGCTGAAAAATTTGCATGCGGCGCGGCGGCCATCTTCTTTTATACTTTATTAAATATCTGTCAATTATAAATATCAAGGTTTTACATTAATGTCAAGATAGTACATCAAAAATTCATGGAATATGTGACTTTTTCCAAGGGTATTTAATACTTAATGCATTTGTGTCATTTTTCTTTCCAGAGATATTGACAGGTTTTATTAAGTGTTTGTTAGGGAGATTTCATTTTTATCAAGGGACTATAAAGAGGAGCTGCATGCTAAATCAATTTTTTAAAGCCAGAATATCGTTCATTTTTTTCATCTTCAAACACTTATAATCCGTAGGTTTTATTTAAATTTCGTCTTGGTTTATTTTTGTTTTATGTGAGTGATAGTTCAAGACAGAACTTTAATAAGGATCAAATATGCTGACTGTAGTGGTTTTTAATTTCCTTAAGCATCGCTACCAGACCTGTGCAATATGGTAAATTCTTCAAAATGTCATACTTACATATTTAGCAATATTGCTGCTTTTTATTGAAGCCAAACAAACAGTTTCAGATATTAATCTTTCCCAAACAGAGTGATTATTTCGTCCGAGGCACAGTGTTCCCGCGGCCCCCGCGGAGGGTGCCGGAGGCGTGCTGGGCGGTGCAGCCGGGCGGAGCGCGCGCTTCGCAGCTGCGGGCTGGACTGTGGGTGCGGTGTGGGCGCGCGTCCGTTTCCCCAAATTCCAGTATTCGTTACTGTGCTCAAGAAGGGATGAACATCTGTCACTGGGAAGTCTGCAGAGCTCGGGCTCACTCCGGGGGCCTGGGGAACAGTGGCCCCCAGCCCCTTCCTGCCCTGCTGGTCTGGTCCAGGGAATGGGGTCACTGTCGTCTGGGGAACAGTGGCCTGACCAAGCTGCATCTGCAGTCACGGCCAGGAGCAGGTGGCCACAGGGAGCAGTGGTTTTCTGTTTTCATTCCGTGTCTCTGTCCTGGAGCGCAGGTGGGGCCCGGCCTCCGGTGGGACGGGGAGGCTGCTCCGGGATGGGAGCTGCCCCTTGACCGTCCTAGGGGCTGCGCGAGAGTGCGCTCCAAGCTGCTTTTGAGGGGGAGGTCTTTGAACCTTGGACAGAGCGGAGAGACTCGACTAAGCATTAAATAGACATTGTTTAGCCGCCTGTCTTTCCCTGTTCATCTTTCCAGAATACGGGAAAGCATTTTCAGTATTTTTAGACAAGTCATTTTTAATATTTTGACTGTTTTGGGATGCTTGTAAGACTATCGTTTAATAAATTTTAGGTGTAAGGTAGATTTGATTGTTTGCCCGTTTGTTTAAGAAATCAGTTTTCCCTGAGTGAAGGGGAATTGTGGCTGTTTGCCTTACGCCCAGGGTTAGAGTGAGTCCTGGGCAAGGCCTGGTCCTCGCTCTGTGCCCGCAGCCGCTCTCGCGTGAGGCCAGTAGGTGGCGCTGCTGCCATGGCGGCGCCAGCCCTGCGGAAATAGAAGCTCCGGCCTTCTCCTGTGCCACATTTTGCTTCCATGAACTGTTAAGTGCAGGTGTCACGCAGTGTAGCTTTTACACCAGAAGTGCGCGCAGTGGGCACACCCTGGCTTTTCAAGAAGACAGGAACAACTATTTCTAACACTGCAAATATTACATAACCATTGTACAGCCGAGATAGTCATCAGACTCAATCTGGAAAAGGCGTTTACATGGCTTTTTTCTTTTTGTTTTGTTTTAATGATTTTGTTAGGACTATGAGCACGAATTTATAGATAAGGTAAGAAATTGCGTATAAATAGTAAGAAGGGGACATTTCGGAGAGTCAGTCTTTCATCCTTGTGATTCCTGAGGTAACTTGTATTTGAGTAGTTTTGTGGGTTCCAGGGCTGCTTAAAAATAGGTGCTGGAAGATTCTTCCTCAGCTTTTTGTTTTCGTTTGAGAAGGGCCCTCGTCACATTGCCCAGGCAGGCCTTGAACTTCTGATCCTCCTGCCTCAGCCTCCCCAGCAGCACGGATTGCAGGTGGGCAACCGTGTGCCTGCGTCCCCAAGTTGTTTTGAGATTCAGCGTTCTGGTTTTGAAAATTGTCATCTTTTCTCCTATATAATAAGCCAAACTTTGTGAGTGAGGATGTAAAATTTTTAGTATTTATGGGATTTTGCATTGAAATTTACCAACTTTGGAAATACCAGGGTAAATTCCATAGTTTAAGTAAATTAAAATATTTAAAAGTAGCAGAACAGTAGCATTTCCTTCCTAGAGTTTCAAGGATTGGGACATACAAAATTTCCAGTGGATCAGAGGATGAGATTTCATTTATTATAGAGGAAAGGAAGTTTAGCAAGAGAATCCCTTTTCTTTAGTTTGAAGTTTTCTGTGGTGGTTTTTGTGATCCAGTTAGTTTGGGAGGAGGAATGGTTCTTATTATCTGACTTGTACTTTTGTGAAACATTTTTACTAGTATATATTTGTGTTACACAATAAACATATTCATCATGGGGTAATAATGAATATATTCATTGTGAGGTTATCTCAAGGGTCACAAGGATGAAAGATTGACTCTCCGAAGTGTCCCCTTCTTACTATTTATATGCAATTTCTTACCTAATCTATAAATTCGTGTTCATAGTCCTAACATAGTCATTCAAGCAAAACAAAAAAAAACCATGTAAATGCATTTTTCAGATTGATTCTGATGACTGTTTTGACCGTGCAATGGTTATGTAATATTTGCAGTGTTAGAAATAGTTGTTCCTGTCTTCTTGAAAAGCGGGGTGTGCCCACTGCGCGCACTGTGACACCTGCACTTCATGGTTACAAAAGGGTAATGAGTCTGGACCCTTCTCCTTCCCTTCCCTGGCCCCCCAGAACAGCCTGAGTAGTGTCGTGAACAATTCAGTGCAGTAAGTCTGTGGAAGCCAGGCTCAGGACGTTAGAGCACAGCCTTGCCCTTCACTTGCAACAGAGAGGAGTGGAGTGCGGTAGTCCTGCGGCCTCTTGGCCTTGGCTGCAGCTGGCCACTGCGTGGATGCCCTCCCTGGAGACTCGATGTCCTGACCCTCCTGTGCAGGCCAAGAGCCGCCTTACAGCGACCTCAGATACTGCAGTTGCTTCCTCAGCACAGCATGTACCCCAGAGCCTCCTTGGGTGTAGTCGTACGTTTCGACTTTTCCTCAAGGGTTAAAGCTGGGTAAGGAAGAGGGAAGAAGAGGGGAGAAGTGAGGACAGGGCACCAACACCCAACTGGCAGCCTTTTGTAATCTGTAATTTGCCTAAAATTGCGTACTGAGCACAAGCTTTTGTTTTCTAATTGATTTACAGCTGGAGCTGCTTTTACCTTGGCCCCCACTGTCCTGTGTGCGGTGCCAGCGAGTACATTACAGCGAGTGTGATGAATTGCGGTGCTGCGCGGGCACGGGCTCCTGTGCTACCGCCGTGCCGGCCGAGCTGCGTTTGTGGCTCAGAAATAACCATTTGTTCATTTGATCACTTGCTGCAATCTGTCTATCAGACTGTAATTGAAACTGGAGATTAAAATTATACTGTTACAGCCTTTAATTTCTTAATTGAGACAAAGTTTTTAAGTGCTCGAGGAGGGGGGCGGGTGGCATTGGGAAGGGAGAAATACAAAATGTATAAAATTTTCTCCTAAGTGTGAAGTTTATGGGTATTTTTACCAAATGTTCTTTTGTTCAGAAAAGAAGTGGTACAATTAAAATATGTGGCTTTCTGTTTCCTCTTTATTTTGCTTGTAAAATTTTTTAATCTCATAAAAGAAGTTTTCTTGATTTTTGGTACTGGGTCCACATTTGTGGGGGATATGATTCATTTGCGTATATGTTGACTTTGCTCAAATGAATGATCCGAGTCGGAGAGCCGTGAACAAACCTTCAGTGTGTTAGCGGCCTGGGCTGGCTCTTCGCACTGGTGCCGGAGGCCGTGCGATGCCGGCTCCCTCTCCGCAGGCTGGGTCCGGGCAGGCGTGCCTGCCATGGGAGGCCGTGCGCCTTAACCCGTGCTCTCCACGGTGTTTGTGGGTTCTAGGATCGAAATCTGAAGGAGCGGGTTTACGGCTGCTGCTGGGTACAACAAATTAAGTTGACAGTGATGTATGAGAGCGTAATCGCACGCTGATCCCGCAGTAGCGCGGCTGGACGTCTCCTGCTTCATTTGGCTCTTGTTAGGATCTGTTAGGCAGCTAAATAATGAAATTCTGCTGACTGATTCCTGTTTTCCCTTTTCTCTTTTCACCTCTGCTTTCCAAAACTTCTCATTCCCAGACCCACCCTCATGCCAGCAAACTGCCCCTGAAGGATTCTTTCACTTACGAGGACTACAGGTTGGTATGAGGGCCGGGTATGTGTCGGGGTGGTTTCCAAGGGAAGCGTGGGGTCCTGGCAGTGAGGGGAACGCTTCCTAAAGAACCTACTGTGGCCGTGGAAAGCGTCAGAGCAGAGATGCTCCCAGTGGTCACGGCGAACAGCCCAGCTCGGAATTGCCCTTAGCCCTGGTGGGAGGAGATGGGTTGAGGGAGCCAAATGATGCTTGAGATTAGCATTAGTGCTAAGGGACTTTTCCCCTCTTAGCGGATTATCTTACTGCAAAGTAGGGATTTCTTACTGGACAGAAAAAGTTAACTGACAGCACAGTGTGATGAAAATACTGCCTTCCACATTTGGTAAATTCTTAGAGGCTCCTGATCGAGAAGAAGCTCTGTCATTCGCTTCTCCCTGAGGCTTGGCGTAGGTGCAGTCAGCACTCGGGTAAAAGACGGGGCTATGGGATGGGGCTTGGCCATCTTGGGGACCCACTGAGAGGGCCTGGCCTCTGCTCACAGCACTGCCACTCCTGCTGCCTGAGTTCCCCGATGGAGTTTGAATAATGCTGGGAGAGAACGAGTGTTGCTTTTGGTGTTTAGGAGAAGGCTTGGAAACAGAGAGAGCGGTTGACCCTGAATTTTTGGTCGCCTTGCTTCTTGCTGCAGTTGGCTTCTAAATGTTCCACATGTCTCATTTGCTTTGTTCCGATTGTCGCAGGTGGGCGGTCTCTTCTGTTATGACTCGACAAAACCAGATTCCCACGGAGGACGGCTCTCGGGTGACCCTGGCCCTGATTCCGTTGTGGGACATGTGTAACCACACCAACGGCCTGGTAACCATCTCCCCCGGGTTCAGCCCTGAGGCTCTGCTGCACCTTCTCCTGGGTGTGCCACTTCCTGTGCTTCTGTCCCCTTGTTGCCCCTCCGGAAGGGACGGAGCTACAGCGTGTCCCTCTCCTGGGTTCTCTCTTCCACTCTGCTAGTTGCATGCTGAGGACCGGAGCCCTGACACCACCGTGGAAGCCAAGCCGTGCTTCCCGCCTGCACAGTTATTTCTTGTCGTGCTGTACCACAGGCTCAACCAAAGTTCCTCTGTCTGTGTTCTTTTGAAAATACTGATTTACTGAGGATTCTCCTTGTTTTCCCCTTTCTGTTCATTTTCTTTTTCTCCGTGGACCCGCTTCCACTTGTCCACTTCCCCCTGCTGCTTTCCTGTCCCCATCCTTCACCTGGTGCCCCACGGACCCTGGCCAGGCCGCTGGCACCTGGTGAAGTGGGGCTTCCTTGTCACTGCTGCTCCGCCGGGCGCCGGGCGAGGCCCTGCTCCCCAGCTCACTGCGGGGCTCCAGCCACAGTCCAGGTGGAAGCCCTCTGGGGGAGCGGGCGCGGTAAGCGCCAGGTCACTGCAGGATTTTAGCGTTAGACTGGCCCGCTGGCTTGGTTGTGTTTGTTCACCTTTTCCTGACGGCAGCTTTCACTGTTACTTGCAGTGCTGTGAGTAGATTAAAGAAAGGCTGTGAAGGATCATTTCACACCCGGTCCCACGGATGGCCCGAACACGTGTGCCATGCGCCAGGCCCTTGAGAGAGACTGTCCTGCTGCGTGGGGGTCTGGTGGCGGGTGTACACCGGAGTCTTCGGAGCGTTTCAGTTGTAGCAAGAAAGGATGTGTTTTGCCTTAATTTAGATACGCTTAATTTAATTAGCAATACTAAAAAACGGCAGCATGTTTTCTATTTTCATTAATGAATATCATTTTACTTTCTTTGTTCCTTTTTTTCCCTTCAGAGATATTTTTAACTGATCCTAAGATTGAGATTAAAAATTTTTCAAATAGCTCTTACCATATCCGACTCTTGTATTTTTCTTTTCCTTTTTTTGGACTAGATCATTGGTTCCCAAACCTGATTGCTCGCTGGAGTTTATTTTTTACTTCTAAGCTTAAAGACAGAGTGCTTCGTTGTGAACAGACAGGTGCCGGGAGAAGGGATCAGGTGGCCTTAGGGCCCCTGGCCCCGCAGTGCTAGGGCAGCCTGGGCTGCACCCCCCCCCCCCACGGCTTCCAGCTACCTCTGTACGCATGTAATGCGGCTATTCTATTGTTTTTCTCTTCATAGTTTATCTCAAAATAAAAAGGCAGACCGCTGACACTCTCGCCACATTTTCCTAAATGGGACTCATGCGGTTTGCAGCCCGCCACGCCTGGGCAGAGGGGCCACCAACCCTCTGATTGGGCCCAGGTGCCCAGGTGCCGGTGCCTGCTGCAGAGTGGCGGTCCCCTCGCAGCCCCAGCTCTGAGCTTTGTGAACTGTTTGCGTCGTCCCTGTAAGGCTTCACCGGAGACCTCGGGAGGTAGGGTTTAAGAAGCCTGCTTCAGCACTCACTATGAAGTTGTGTATCGTACACATTAACAGTTAATCTCGTTTTAAAAATGAGACACTTGACATCAAGGCTCAGCTTTTCAAGGGAGAGCTGCCTGCTCTGTGTGCGTCTGCGCTGCCGAGCTCCTCTTGCTGTCAGCCTCTCCTGGCTCCTGCTGAGGGAGGAGGTAGACATTTGTATCCCAGCAACGCTGGCTGCCTGGAGCAGTGTCCCAGAACCTGAGTAGCAGAGTGCGAATCCAGTCTGCGGTGGTGACTACAGGTCGGCAGGCATGGGCAGAGTTGGTGAACACGAGAGTCCAACGTCCCTGGCCCCTGGGAGGCAGGCTCTGGACAGGGCGTGAGGCATTGCGCTGCGCTGCGAGAAATACAGATGTTTACATCGTGCACAGATCGTGCAGCTGACATCCTCTGGGTTATATGAGGGCAGCGACCGGGATTGTAGGCCACCGTGGGAGCTCTGGTGTGTGTGGTACAGACGGCCCACGGGCAGGGAAAGGACGGAGCAGACAGGCAGAAGCTAGCCAGGGTCTCCTCTGGGTCCTCTGGTCTGTGAACTGAAACGTGAACATTGTTCAGCTTTCAGTCTCAGAGTGATTTTAGAGTAGCAGACAAGGACCCTTCGCAGCCTGTTCCCAGTACAACTGCAGCACGTGGGTGTGACCCTGCTGTCTCTGTGACACACCCATCTCAGGGCCAGCCCTGCTGCCTCGATGGGCGCCCCTCCCAGTGCACCCCTCGGGCTGCTGCTCGGTTCACCCTGTGTAGACCTGAGCTGCCACCCATCCCACGAGCCTTGCCGTTCTGGCTGGGGACTGAACTCAAGGCCTTTGTACCGAGCTGCACCCCCAGCCTTTTTTTTATTTGGAGACAGTTTCACTGAGTTGCTAAGTTACCCAGACTGGGTTTGAACTTGCCATCCTCCTGCCTCAGCCTCCTAGAACCCTGGAATTACAGGCGTGCCCTGCCATGGAAGCCCTTCCTTTCTGTCTGATTGTTCCCCCGTTTCGTCTGCATGCAGTTCTACTGTGCGTCTCTGTCGTCCGTACTTTCTGACTATGTCTATATTGTAACCCTCCCCGCCGCTCCGTTAGAAGGTGATTTTCGTGTGTGCCTTGCATCCCAGGCCTGGGTGCACTCCAGTGCTGGTATTTTGGGAAGTAACTCATGAGTGGTGAATAGATGGATATAAAACACATGCACCAGTGCCCAGGAAAAAAGACCACAGAGAAAGAAACCAAACTGTTAATGAGATTGTGATCTTGTTTTTCTGTTTTCCAAATTTTATTTGATGAGCACGTATTACCTCATTTCTTCTCTGCTACCGTAATGAAAGTAGTATAATGCTTGGGGAAAATGTGAGAAACACAGAAAAAAGGAAAATTAAGGTGGTACATACCCCTTGCTCTTTCTGTGTTGGAGAGCTGCGTCTCATGCGTCTTCCTCCTAGGCCCCTGTGCGAAGGTCCGTTAGACCGGAGCATAGCTTTGGACCTGGCTTCTCAGCCCCCTCCAGAATTGCCAGGGAACCCAACCCCCTGTCCCCGCTGCTCCACCACCCGCGCAGGGACCCCGTGGGGCTGTGTCTCAATTCTGGGTTCCTTGCCCCTCACTGGACTGTCCTGGTGGGTGGAGACTAGGGCTTAGGCTTAGCTCATGGTTTGGTGTGGAATGGGGTCCCAATGACAAGTGTTTGTAGAGGAAAGCCAAGTGGGAGGGGTCGAGTGGAGCCGGGTGAGGGAGGGCCACGACCCAGTGTCACGGCCTGGCGATGCAGGGGTCGGCTCCTTGACCTGGCCACAGTCCCCCTGCTTCATCCCCTGCCTCTCATGCAGATGAGCGGGTTTCACTTTGACGCTCACACGTGTGTACAGTGTGCCTTGACCGTACTGACAACCCATCTCCCCATCCTTTCCTGATGACCCCTCTCACACTGTCCGGTCATCTTTTTTTCAGGTTTCCATATGTGTGAGAAAACACCATCCGTGCCTTTCCATGCCTGGCATATTTCATTTAACTGGATGTTCCCCAGCTCATCCCTTGTCCTGCGAGTGACCCGACTTCATTTTTCTTTGTGTCCAGGCAATACTGCACTGTGTGTGGGGGCCACCTTTACTTATCCATCCTCTGATGGGCCCCCAGGCGGCTGCCCTGTCTCAGCTGTCCTGATTGTGCCCCAGTGAACGGGGACGTGGTGGCTTCCTATGCTGACTTCCTTCCCTCAGTGTATGCCGGGGCGTGGATTGATAGCTGGATCTTGTGGCAGTTCTACTGCGGATTTTCGAGAAGCCTTCACATTCTTCCATAGAGGCTGCACTAATGCAGTTCCTGCCTCCCGTGTATGGTGGTTTCTTGAGACGAGTTTTCGATGGCATCCTAGAGGAAGCGTCTGGCTGTGCCTCACGGAGAAATTCTGCACGCAGCCTGGGACGCGGTGACCCCTGCTGAGACACGCTGCACAGGGGAGGGGCCTGGCACGTGCACAGGGGTCACCATGGACCAGCGGACCCGAGTCAGGCCTTGGCACCACTGCTGTCAGCACGAAGGGAAAGTGTCGATGGGGCACCTGTCTTCGGTCCTGGCTCCTCGTCGTGCCCTCCCGTCCCTTTTCTGCTGCTGGCAGGGCCGATGCTGAGGCAAGACAGTGCCCACCTTTCCCGGTTGGCAGCTCGTGAGAAGGGGCAGCTCCGTGAGCTGCGCTGTGTTACCAGGATGGTACCTTTGCATCCGAACACTGAACCTGACTTCAGGCAGGAGCTTGAAGGAGCTGACTTTAACCTGATTCAAGTTCTGGAGTACTTGGCTTCCTCTGTCTTTCCTTGCTTTTGTGTTTCTCTTTGCAGATCAGAAGCACGAAGGGCATCTAGATGTGGGTTTTGTAACCCCCCGGCTCTGGGTGGGTTGGGTTTCAGGGTGAGCGTTAGTGTCGTCCGTCCTGCCGCTGTGGTGTGGATCCGAGTCGGTGCCATTCTTAGCAGGCAGCGCTTGTAACCGTCGGCGTCTCACTGCCGGGGATGGAGTGAGCGGGTCCTGTGGAAAGCTGGGCTTACAGGGTCGAGGAGGCCGCTCCACGCGACGGGCACTGAAGAGCTTTTACCGTAAACTGGGGGCTTCTCTTTTCTCCTGGGGGGGCGTTCATGCCTCAAGTAAATCTGAGAGCGTCAGGTGTTAGACGCTTGCCAGGCACTGGGGACACTGACGACAGGAGAGCTCCTGGGCTCCCTGCCTGACACAGGTGGCCGGTGCAGACATGTGGTGGCCGGAGGGGAGGGAGGGTGGGGTTGAGAGGGTGAGGGAGGTGCAGTGAGGGGGCTTCCCTGAGGAAGCTGTGTCTCCACGGGGCTTCAGGCCGAGCAGCCGGAGAGGGAACTCTGGGCAGGAGCATGCGAGTACAGCGGCTGGGCCTGGCCGGAGCCATGCGTGTTGAGGCCGGGGAGGAACTGGTCTCGCTCGGGAAGTTGGGTGTGGTTCTGAAGTCAGGGGCAGGGAGGCAGCAGGTCTGGATTCTGAGGTCAGTGGGAAGGGCTTTTGCAACCACTAAGCTAGGTGAGAAAGAGTGAGGACCAGGAAGGATGAGAGAAGGCGCCATGAGAAATGTGGGAGATAAAGTGCTGACCAGAAGATGCAGCGTTTCGCTGTAACCTTGATGCTAAGACCGTGGCATTGCCTGGCCCTTGATGAAATGGGACCTTCGGGAGACGCAGATGTAGGGGGTAGGTAGAGGATGTTCTTTGTGACGATGGCCTGCAAAACACTCAGCAGGAAAAGCAGGAGTAAGGAGGAGCTGGTTTTGTTAGTTTTGTGGCACGGGGGATGGGACCCAGGGCTGCGTGCACGCTAGGTGAGCTGTGGTCTGGCCCACCCAGCCGTGGCCATGTTGCTTTTCTTCACTCTTCTACCTAAACGTTGTACACTTCCTAGTTACAGAGTAAAACATTTAACTCAGAAGCAGAGCTTTTGTTGCCCCCGATCTTTACCCAGTGGAAACCCCACCTCAGTTCCTTAATGGTCAGACACCTGCGAGCGAAGGAGAGTCTGCCAGAGGCCCTGCTCCTCCCCATCATGTGAATAGGCACAAGGCTCAGTGTAGGTGTCCCCAGTGTCCCCTGGGGAAGCCTCCCGTCACCCATGCTCACACTGCTGTTGGGGGCCGAGAGGCAGCGATGCCATAAGAGCGTGTGCTTGGCTGAGCCCCGTGAGTGATGACCAGCGTACGACTGTGCTCACTTCCCAGAGCACCTCATGTCAGAAGAGGCGGCGTGAGTGGGGTGTGTTGTGTGCTAGGTGTCAGCAGGAAGATCTTCACGGGCACCCTTGTAACGACCTCTGGGCACCTGTTACCCTGTCCCTGCCAGAACAAAGCTGGGGACCCTCATTACTGTCTCGTTCCTTTCCCCATGGCCAGATCACGACTGGTTACAACCTGGAGGACGACCGCTGCGAGTGTGTGGCCCTGCAGGACTTCCGGGCCGGAGAGCAGGTGGGCGTCATGCGCGGCCCACAGGGTGTGGCTGGCCTTGGGCCCCAGTGTGGGCACTGTGAAAGGTATTAGACTCAGGCGGAAAAACTTGTCTTCAGGATGGTTTGCTTTCTGAACACATCTGAGACTTAAAGCTATAAGAAACATATTGTGCTTTGGGTGCACAAAGAAAAGAGATGTAATGCAGTTATTGCACAGTTGACCTAATACCTCTAACAGTGTTAACTGAAAATTAAGTTTATCTTATGACACTGAAACAAATTGTTTCCTAACCTGCATTGCTTTTATTTCTTCATTTGTTGATTCTTCACGAAGAGGCAGTATTTAAGGAGAAGTATTAAGTGGCACAAATATAAAGAAGTTTTATTCCTTCACTTTAATCTGCATTTAAGAATTTGGGTGGGCATAAGAGTGAGCTGTTTAGTGAATCTGAAAACGCACATCTCTGAATCCCTGCATTTAGCATCAGGGCATTCCAGTGGGGTGGAGATGAAAAGTTACTTGAATCAGTGCTGATCTGCTCTTCCTTCTGAGAAGTCCGTTAACCCCCTGCTGGCTGCAGACTTGCTCAGTACGCCAAGTGGGTTTCTGAGAGGTGTGCTTTGAACTCCTGTTCCAGAAGGAGCTCCCCTTGCTCAAAGGAGAGGCGCACAGGGCACATCCCGGCCGCAGGCCCAGAGGAGCATCCGGGCCGGCCTGGGAGTGAGAGGGTTGCAGGGGAGGCCTGGGGACCACCAGAGCCCAAGACCCCTTGTCCACAAGCCGGGCCCTGGGTCAGTAGCCCCACCCCATGGCTTCCTCTGCCCACTGGGGTGGGTGTGGGTGCTGGGCCTCACCCTGTCTGAGTTTGAAAAGGTGGGGAATCCCTGGCTCACCCGTCCAGGCAGGGCGGGCACCTTCGCACCATGCGTCTCCCTGGGGCACAGCAGCACCATGTGGTGATGGCTGCTCTGCGTCAGGGCGCATGCTGACTGTTTTGTGCCCTCTGTTTTCACAGATTTACATCTTTTATGGCACCCGGTCAAATGCAGAGTTTGTGATCCACAGTGGTTTCTTCTTTGACAACAACTCACATGACAGAGTGAAAATAAAGCTTGGTGTGAGCAAAAGCGACCGGCTGTACGCCATGAAGGCCGAGGTCCTGGCCCGTGCTGGCATCCCAACGTACGTGGCACTGTGTGGTGACCGCCAGCGTTTCCGGGGACACAGTTGTGTTGCGGGGCACTCTGTCAGTGGTAGAGGAGGGGCTGAGGTCCTCATCAAGTTAAATAAGTGCTTTGGGGTCATTAATGTCTTTCACCTTGGAAAGGCTAATGACCTGGATCGATTCGTTCATTTAATTATTTGCCTCCATTCGTTTCCATAGTGAAGTCATGATCCTCAATAATTTCAAGAATTTCTGGTTAAATTCTTTAGAATTTTCTTGCAGTTGAGTAAAATGATAAAGAAGACAAAATTATGATTTATTAGTCCTCCTGGGAACAGAGGAACCATTCTTAATGAAAATGGATTATCTGGGCCCTTTTTTATTGAACTTGTCAATATTTGACTAATGATTAAAGTGTGAACTTACCGTAAATTATTCTTAACGTTTTTTAAGCCCCGTAGGCATGTTCCATTCTCCTCTTGTGCGGCTGCACAGACCGGGCTGTCCCCGGCCGGCCGGCCGCGCGCCTGGGTGTGAGGGCTGCGCGCTGCCCAGCCAGCCGCTGACCGTGCCCTGCTCTCAGCAGGTCCAGCGTGTTCGCGCTGCATTTCACCGAGCCGCCCATCTCTGCTCAGCTCCTGGCTTTTCTCCGGGTGTTCTGCATGACCGAAGGTAAATCATTGCAGGGAAGAAAGAACGGTTGCTTTTCTTTTTTAATTCATGAAAATGTAAAGCGGAAAGGTTTAGATTAGAGATAAAATGGCTTTAAAACTGAAGCGCCTTTGGGAAGAGGGGTGATGGCAACACTGGGGAAAGAAAAACTAGGTGCACTTTGTCCCGGAAATGTCACCTGCCAGGCATCCGTTGGAGTAAACGGCGCGCAGTTCTCGGCCGCAGCCTCTCGCTCCGCTCCCTGCGGGAGTTAAGGAAGCACCGAGTGCTTCTCCGTTTGCTTGGGACAAGTCACTTGCGCTTTCATACGACCTGCGAGGTCGTGCTTTCATTTTTTGCCCTAAAACGTGCCCCTGGGCCAGAGGTTCCGGTTCGAACTACGCTCGAGTTCCAGACAACCTCGAGCCCTAGGCGGAACAGACTGGGCGGGACGACGTGAGGCAGGCCAGGGCGGTGTCCCGGGAGCTGTGGGGGACGGGAGGGCGGGCATGCCCGGCTGTCTCTGGCCTGGCCTCGTGTTTGGGGCTCGGAGAAGCTGCACAAGTCCAGAGCTTGGCATCAGGCTGCAGGGAGAAGCAGCTCGGCCCCACAGCGCGGGCAGGCAGTGTGGGCCCCAGCTACCGGCGGCGGAGCAAGCGCGAGGCGTCCGGGCGGGGCGCTGGTTGCGCAGGGTTGCGGTTCAGCGTTCAGGTCCCTGAGCCTCGGGTTAAGGGTACCTGCGGGCGTTTCTTGCATAATACAGGGCTGCAGACCTGAATGTCACAGTTCATGCCCTCAAGGAATGCGTGATGAAGGAGCCCCTGGCGGCGGTAATCCTCTCATTTGTGGAGCACTTAGTGCCCTGCACTGTGCTAAATGTGCGTTACGTTCACCTCATCAGCCTTTTGAGGCGAGTGTTCCCATTTCCATGATGGAGAAACTCTAGCTCACATGGGACAGGTCGCAGGGCCCAGGTCTTTCAGCGAGAGCAGCCCCAGACATCCCCAGCCCTGCGGGTCTGCGAGTCAGGAGGGTCTCAGCGCCCCAGAGGCTTGGCGCTCAGTCGGGGCACCGGGGAGGAGGACGCTGGGAGCTGGGCACTTGGCTCCGGCTGCTGAGGGGCAGCTCCAGAGCCCCGCTGATGTGAGGCTGGCAGCCCCACTTCTGAGCACGGCCCCTTGAGCCAGGAAGCCGCTGCTTCACCGCGCATCCCGGCCTTTTGGCCGTGTTTCTCTGGGGATCTGAGCTGTGCCCTGGGTCCCCTGCTTTCCCTCCTCTTGTTTATCCAGTGCTGGAGATAGAACAAGGCCTTTACACTGGCGGCAGCCTCCCCGCCCCGTCCTTTTTTCTGTTCTTTTGAGACAGGGTCTCACCAAGTCTGTAAGTGGTCCAGGATGAGTTTGAATAATCCTCCTGCCTCAGCCTCCCAGCCAGCCTGATTGCTCTCCTTGAAAAAAGGACTGGGGCTGATGAGGCAGGGGTAACAGAATCAACTAGTATTTAGGGCTTCTGAAGAGATCGCTGCCACCAAGGGAGCTGCCTTTATTTTTAATCTTCATCACTTTATACAAAGAGTGTAAACTGAAGAATGAAAACATCTAAAACTCCTGAATTCTACCCTATTCTTTTGCTGACAAATACAACACAATAAATCTTTTTGAACGTTAGATAACATCCATTTTCTTAAAAAAAAAAAAAAAAGCCCCGCTTGAATCACTTTAGGTCTGCTGCTCCTCTGGTTTCTCTTCAGTCGGAGAAGACTGTGTCAAGACAATTGATGTTGCTCTGCATCGCTCCACCTAACACTGATGAAAGTGTGGTTTGCTGGCAGCCACAGATCCCAGTTTGAATTGTAAAAAGTGCCCACTGCGGGCGTGGACAGGGTGCTTGGTCCGTGGAGCTGATGTCCAGGGAGGAAATGCTCAGGGCGGGAGCTGGGGTCTGTCTCTTCCTAAAGTTTCCTGAAGGCATCTGAAATGTAAACTTGTGTTTATTTGTAATTGCTATTTAAATCCTTGACAAGTGAGAGACACGGGCCCATGTTTTTCTTAACTAGGATTTTTCTAGTCCCTTTCCTTGTTTTGTTTGTTTCTGGGCTGTGGTATACTTGTTGTGAGATGAGCTAAAGAGTGAGCAGTGCTCTTTAAACTGCGGCTGCAGGGGTCTCTGGAAACTGCAGCTGCTTCGCTGGTTTTCTTGACCCAGGGGCAGGACTGAGCCCGGGGCTGGGAAAGGCTCTGCTACCCAAGTGTGGTGTGCACGGCCATGGTCTGTTTTCAGAAGCTCTTGGTGTCCCTCACAAACACAGAGGCAGCTGGAGGGCCTCACCAAGGCTGGACTGGACTCAGCCGTGACCGCCTTGATGAGGCCGGAAGTGGCCTGGCTAACTGGTTGGGTGCGTGGCCCCCAGGACCCCAGTGGTGGGAAAAGATGTTTCTAAAGTGAGCTGCTGGGGAAGTGAGAAGCAGGGCTGCTCTTCCCTCCTAACACATTGCTGTTCGTATTTCTTGCAGAGGAGCTGAAAGAACATTTGCTAGGAGAGAATGCTATCGATAGAATCTTCACGCTGGGTAACTCCGAGTTTCCAGTCAGCTGGGAAAATGAGGTCAAACTTTGGTCATTTCTCGAAGATCGAGCTTCTCTTCTTTTAAAAACATATAAAACAACAGTTGAGGTAATTCGATAGATGAGTATTTGTGCTTTCTCAGGTTTTTAAAAAGATTCCTTCCTAAATGTAAATTATTAATTTTTTTAGCAAAATAATTGCATATTGGACATTTTCATTGAAAATTAGTACTTTTACATTTAATATGCTTATATTTACCCCCAAAAATCATATTGAGGCATTGTTGATTAGAAGGTAAAACTTTAAAATTGCTTAATACGTTTATAATTTCTAATTTGTATAATTCCGCAGTTTTCATTCGTGCTGTCAGGTCTCACCGTTTGAGCCTCCTACTCCAAAGACCCCTTTCTTCTTCCTCCCTTTTCCTTTCTTGCTCTATTTCCTTCTTCTCTCCCAGCTTTCCTTCCCTCCTGCTCCTGCCTGTCACCCAGTTGCCACCTTGGGGCCACGTCAGAGTTCTCCACAGGGTGACTTCTAAAGCTGTGAGATTCCCTGTCCTGTGCCATCCCACTGACGCAGGCCTCCTTTTGTTTTACACTGGTTTTACTGAGGGATAACTTGCCACAAACAAAACCCACACCTCTGAAGTCAGTTTTGGTGGAAGTGCCCAGTTACGTGAGCACCTGCACAGTTGTGTTCTAGAACCTTCTGTCACCGCTCCTTCCCTCCTGGCCCTCGGCAGACCTGCCTGTCCCTGCAGCTTTGCTGGTGTAGGCTCCTTGTCACTGATGCTGCTTTTCTGTCTCCAGGAAGACAAGGCCGTGCTGAAGAACCCTGACCTTCCTACCCGCATGAAGATGGCTGTCAAACTGCGGCTAGGGGAGAAGGAGATTCTAGAGAAAGCTGTGCAGAGTGCGGCCAGCAACCGGAAGTGCTTCCGCCAGCACATGGAGGAGCGGGCGCCACTGCCCAAGTACGAGGAGAGTAACCTTGGGCTGCTGGAGGGCGGCGCAGGTGACTCTCGGCTGCCCCTGGTGCTGAGAAACCTGGAGGAGGAGGCCGGGGTGCAGGAGGCTCTCAGCCTCCAGGAGGCCAGCAGCACCACCAAACATGGGCTTGTCAACGGTGAAAACTCTATCCCTAATGGGACCGGGTCCGAAAATGAGAATTTAAATCTGGGAGAAAGCAAAAGAGTGATCGGAGACGCCAAAGAATCTTCAGACAGCACTGACAAAGCCAGGGAGCAGCTGTGAGCCGCTGGGGGCTGTCGGCTGCCCAGCGCAGCAGACGTTGATGGACTGTCCATTTCCATGCTGTGTTCTTGTTAACATTTTTCTTTTCCGCAGAGAGGAAAATATGTTTTTGCTGCTTTCTATACAAATGGTTTTTTAAGTTATTTTAAAGATCTAACTTTTTGATTAAGATTGCCATCCTGCTTCTAGGCAGAACATGCACGCTAACAGTGGTAGCAGAGGCGAGAGGGCCTCGGGAGATCTGCAGGCCCAGCAGCCCTGTCTCCTCCCTTGCTCAGCTGCGCTTTTGCGGCTGTCACGCTGATGACCGGAAGTGGAGCTCACGCCGCCTCCCCCAGGCGGACTCCCTGGCTGCACAGCAGCAGAGCCGGCTGAGGCCGGGAGGTGACGCCCAGAGTCCAGGCAGAATCTTTTGTTTTCCTCCTGAAAATAATACCCTAGTACTGAAATAAAACGTAAGGTGGCAACCTTATTTTTAATAGTTTGAAATGTTGATGATAAGCCTAATTATATAAATATATATGCACATATATACCTAGTGATTTCTAAAGATTTGTTTACTTTTGTGTTTCGTTTCACTGTATTAAGAACATGTCCTTCCTCCTCGAATCAAAGTAGGACCTGCGTCCTGCTCCTGATTTCGAATGCTGGCTTGGCTCGCAGCAAGTGTTCGCAAACCCTGGGCGGCCCACGGCCTGCCTGGAGGTGTTCGAAGTGAGGCGGCTCCCTGACTTTTCTGGTTTTCACAGCAACCTAGAGATTTTCCAAGCTCTCCTTTTGAGTAAAATCCCTTATTAAAAGGAAACATGATTAATATTTTCGTCCATTCCGTTTCTTTGTAGT
This sequence comes from Cuniculus paca, assembly GCA_004365215.1. Lineage (NCBI taxonomy): Eukaryota > Metazoa > Chordata > Mammalia > Rodentia > Cuniculidae > Cuniculus > Cuniculus paca. Next base: position 37,263 of record RJWT010001466.1, read on the forward strand.
GGGACAGGCCTTCCCACGTAACCTGTTGTACTTTTTCCCTGAGCATTTTTTGAACCCTGACCTTGAGCTGTGGACCGTGCCCACCCAGGGGTGTGGAGCCCACAGAGCCCCAGCTGGTGCCGTTCGTCAGCCCGCCGGACGCTGGCAAGACCACAGGCAGGGAGTGGGAGGGCGCTTGGCTCGACTCAGAGGTGGGGCCAGGCGGAGTGAGCACGGCCACCCCTGGGAGCCACTGCTTTTCAGGCTGATGATCGCTGGTTGCCCCAGCCTCTGATGTTCTGAGTGCTTAGTTTTTCAAACTGAGTAAATTGCCTACTTGTCCGCTGATAAACACTGCTGCAGAGCAAGTGGCCTCTGGCTGCTTCTGTGGGAGACGCAGCGTGGCAGGCACATCTCAGGTTCCCTGCTGAGGGCGTGGAGGGCGTGGATGGAGCTCAGAGAGGCGTGTGGTGGCCAGCGTGCCTGTGCTGGACACCGCCCACCAGAAACCTGAGGCTGCGTGCGCACCGCACACATGCACGTGAGCAGCGTGGCCCTGAGGAGTTTCCCAGCCCAGTGTCCTCTAAACCAGCAGCGCAAGACCAGGTCGTTTCTGTGCTGTGCCCTGGAGAAGGCCTGAGGTGCCGAGGAAGCCAGGGTCCCCAGCCCTGGTTCTGTTGCCACTCCTCTGGGGGCAGTGATGTCTGTTCTCAGGGCCTCAGTGTCCTCATTTCATTGAAGGACGGAAGAACAGACCTAAGTTATCAAAAGGCCTTGCGTAAAATCTCAGAGACAGCCCCGTGCGGTGGCACAGGCCTAGACTCCCAGGAGCCTGGGAGGCTGAGGCAGTAGGGTGGCAATTTTCAGACAAGCCTGGACAGTTTAGACCATCTCAGAAAAAGGGTGGGATGGGGCACAGAGCTCAGTGTGAAGGGGCTGGCTTCAATCCTCAGGAGAGAAGAAAAGAGAGCCAACTTCAGCGATCGCTTAGCCTCCACTACGACCGTGTGTGTCACCGGACCACAGAGTGACCGTGGAAGCTGGGCTTCCAGGCTCTTGCGCGCGTGGAAGTCGAGGAAGAGCGGTTAGACTGGCCTCGGCGGACCCACACTGCCGTGTGTCGTGGAAACAGGCCTTTCTCTCACATGGTCTCAGAGCTTGCTGTCCCCCTCCTGCTTTGGGAAGAGAGGCTGTGGAGGCTGGTTGCTGGGAAGCAGCCCCTCTCCCCGTCCCTTGAGTAAACACATGAAATCCCACCCACCTGGGAAAACCACCCGGTTCTTCCCCCAGACAGGCCACTGATAGGTGATTTCCCTCCTGGTAGTTTCTGGAATAGGCTCACTGAGAGGTGTGTTTAATCTTTTTGTTGCGAGATGGGGTAATACCTTTGAAATAGTCCCAGGTTCCAAACTTTCACTTAAAAATGAGGGAATCAGTTTCCTGTGAATCATCAGTTATGTATTTTTGAGGTTTAATATGTACAAGTAAAAGAATAAGGAAGCCCAGTTGGAGGACAGGGGCTCAGGACTGGACAGCAGTGATGAGAACAGCAGGGGCTGGGTACTGAAGGGTTAAGCACCCAGCGCTCTGCACCCCAGGGGCGCTTCTGTAGGATGCGCTGCAGGGACCCACGATGTCAGTGTGTTTCACAGACTCAAACTGATAACTTGACCCAAGCATTCAACTCACTTTTATTTAAATGTCAATTCGAGATGGGCGTAGAGTAGGACCCAGTAACCTCATTAAGGGTCACCCTACTGTTTTAATCGACGGCACCTTATATAATGTATTCCTGAAGTTCTGTGTGCAAATTGAATTTGAGTAACTTGAATTGTATTTAAATGCACCAGCAGATTTGTTATTGAAATGAATCTGCCCTGTTGGACCTGAGTGTGCCGGCCTGGCAGAGGGAGCCTTGGCGGGACGTGTTCTCCGGTCGGTCGGCTGCCTGTAACTGAAGGAGAGAAGGACTTACTCCTCCTCTGCAGAGGGCGAAGAAGCAGGGCGTGGCCCATAGCCGGGGAGGACCCAGGCGGCCATGCACACGGAGCTCCTAGCCCAGTAACTACACACCAGGTGGACTTTCCAAGGCCGAGCCACTCCCGGAGGCAGAGCTCGCGAGCGGGAGCCTCCTTGCTCTGCGCTGGAGCTCGTCAGCACGAGACAGGTGTGCAAATGATCGTGCTGTCACCTGGCCCCCATTTGGCCGCAGGGCCTGGGGAGGCCCTGGCACATAGCAAGGACTCCATGGGCGGCATGACTGACTAGACAGTCACTGCACTGTGCAACCCGACCAGGATGGTAATGACACACTGCCGTTCCCTGCACAGATTGGCGACATCACTGTCTCCTTCGTCTCTCCCTCGAGTCCACTCCTCAGCTTCCTGTTTCTCCCTGATGGCCCCACCTCTTTGAGCGCCCTAGTAGACAAAGCCAACCTGTGGCCTGGACCTCAAACTTCCATTTCCATGCTCACTTGGCACAGTTCTGGAGGAGCTGCTTTTAGGTGTTGGGCGAGGTCTGCCTGGAGGACACCGGGCGGCCGTCTGCCCACGGCCCTGCTGGCTCCCACCTCGCCTCTCCCTGCAGCGGAAGTGACTGCTGGGCAGAGGAGCCTGCAGCAAGCCGATCACAGCCTGGAAGGGACTCACCCAGACGAGAAGAGCCCTGACCTGGACCCTCCATCCCGGTCTGCAACCCGGAGCCTGTTCCTCGGTGCCAGGGACTTGGTTTCCTTCCCTGCAAAGTCAGATCGCCCTCTAAGGTTGCTGGGCCAGAAGCTGTGTGTGGTGGACATGAGTGTCCCCGCGGGGTGCCTGCAGCTTGTCCCAGGCTGACCGTAGGCCACAGAACCGATCTAGTGAGCGGCACAGCTGAAAGCGACAGATCCGTGCCCGCTGCTACCCAGACTCGCGGGATCCCAGGTGGGAAATACTTCCTTCACACAGGTGTGTCACAGATTCTTCCCGAAGCTGCCGGCTGTGTTAAGTAAATCTCACAGGTAACTGGGAGCAAACTCCCCTGGGTTGACACAAGTGCCCCGAGAGCAGGGCAGGGGACAGCGGTTGGAATGGTGCGCACCCTTTAGGCCTAATTTTGGCACCAGAGCCTGTCGGTGAATCCTAAAAGGCGTCCAGAGGAACAGTTACTTCTATCTCATTCACAGACTGAAGGAGAAAGTTTATTTTATTTCGGTCACTGGCAGTTGTCAAAAGAACACGCATGGGCTTGCGTTTAATGATGGAAGGGCTGACCTGGTTCAGACCGTGGTGTGATTTCTGTGAGGGAGCTCAGTCATGGGCCAGGAGCCAGCTGGGTGGCAGAGTACTCGCCCAGCATGCGCGAGGCCCTGGGCTCGAGCCCCAGGAGCAGGGGAAGAAACTTCAGTCATGACGCGCCGTGGACTTCAGGAGCCAGAATGAGGACAACGGGAAGCTGTGTGAGGAAAGCGGGATTCGGTTGCCTGCTCTGCCGTCAGGTGCTGGCTTCAGCCTGGATTGCGGGGAGGTCCTGGGATGGCCTCCGTCCCTTCTTGCCGCCCTCTTCCTCAGAATCAGGCGCTGGAGCAGAAACCCTGGCATCACCCGAATCTCACATCGAGACCCTGCAGCATCATTTTCCAGGCTGGGGCCTGGGGAACAGAGGGCAGGGTGCAGAAACATGCTTCCGGCCACAGGTCAGCCGCGTTCGTCATGCCAGGTTGGTCTCTGAGGTGTGGATCCTGGAGACTGCAGGATCGCTGTGGGCGCCTCCCTGCCTGCTCACATACCCTGTCCCCGCATGCTAAGGGCAGGTCCCGTCCCCAAGGCAGCCAGGGGGGAGGGAAACTCAAGCGTCCATGCGGCCTCATCCAGGCTTTTATCTTCCTTAATGTGCTTGGGTCATGATGTCGACTGATGTTGCCAGGTACCTGGTGCAAGCCGGGCACTTCTGGGCTCTGGGTTGCAGCCGCAGTGTGACAGGGACGCTTATCACAAGGAGCTAAGGGAAGGGAACTCGCCCCGTACCTGGGGGCAGGAGAGGCCTTGGGGAAGCTCCACCCACAATGGGTCTAAATTATGTTCTGTTTTTCTATTCTGAATGGAAAACAGTCTGGACAGGGCTTGAGTTACCACTGTATTCTTAGTCTAGCTTTTACTTTTCCTCCTCTAAAAGGCTCCTTTCTTTGCACCGGGGATTGAACTCACGATCTTGCGCTTGCCAGGCAGGCGCTTAGATCGCTGAGCTAAATCCCCAGCCCTTGTGTTTTTGAGACAGGGTCTCACTATGCCATTCAGGCTGGCCTTGAGCTCACTTTGTATCCCAGGCTGGTCTCAAACTCACAACGATCTGCCTGTCTCAGCCTCCCGGGTGCTCAGATTACAGGTGTGAGCCACCACGCCGGGCTTAAAAGGCTCCTTTGTTTACCAAACAACAGAGAATTTGTGACTGATACATATTTTTTTCCCCACATCTGAAGCACTTTTAACAGCATCCTCCGGGAAATGAGGCTCGTCCTCATGTTCTTAGATATCACATGTCCAGATTTGCTAACATCCCCACATCTTCCAGATGAGGCTGGAATGGCAGTGGGGACCGAGGTGCCCACTAAGTACAGAGAACAGCCCATCGCTTCTGGGCCCTGTTCTGAGACTGGTGTGCAGGACCTGGTTACCAACATCTGCTTCCAAATTGATGGCATTGAACCCTGTCTTAATCCCACTTGGGGTTCCATGGACTGTCGCAGTCACACTGACCACCTGCTGTGTATCTTCTGTGGGCGGTTAACAGGGAAATGAGGGTTATAGCTGAGCTTAGGGTCTTGTCTTCTCTTTCCACTTTGCTCCCGGGACAATTTCATTGTTTACTGCCGAGCTGCCTGTGGTCTAGACATCCAGAATCTCTGTCCAGGTGCATCTCCACGTCTGGAAATGCAGACGAACTAGTGTACCTGCCTGAAACAAGTATAATTCCTGTAGGCATCAAATTCTCCAGGCCCTCTCTAAGAAAGCCAGAATTTTTCTACAGCAATTAAATTGCGTGATTGGATACAGGGGAAATTTTATAATTGCTCACAGGTTGCAATTTATGAGGATAGATGTTACTTATGACGTGTGTCAAAAAGGTCAAAGTTTATACTTCCTTGGACATTAAGCTCATCTTTGAAACTCTAAAAGTTACACTTTTTGGTCATTAATTTTTTTTTACAAGCAGAGATTTTGACAATTAACCCAGTTAATAAAGGTCAAATTTCAATTTTTTCCAATTTCTGGAGCATTTAACTTACTCCTGTTTGAAAATGGGAAGATAGTGGATGATAAATAGTTATTAAATGAGGACAGGGGTGTAGTTCTGCTGTCAGGGTGGCGATTGTTAAACAGCTGATCCTGGAAGAATAGAATCGCTGTGTATCTGATGGGAAGGCAAGTCGATTAGGAGCCAAGGAAATAGAAAAATTAGGCCCAAATAATGTGTGCCATGAGTAGGATAATTGTTAAATCATCTCAGGATTTTGGTCATTCAGTTCTGTAGACTTCAGGCTTCAACCTTCGAATCTGCACATTTTAAAATAAGGACTTAAAAAATTAAGGAATGTCTGCAAACTGCAACCCAGTACAACTTGGGCTAAGACCCAAAATGTCACCGCCAGGCTGCGTCTCTCGCGTGAACTGTCGGATGCAGTGGCTGCCGGATGTTCCCTCGGGCCAGGGCACAACCAGAGACCACAGGAGAAGGCGCATGGCCAGGCCCCAGCGCTGCGTGGCTTTTCCTGCGCAGTGGCACCATGACTGCTGCCAAGCTGCACTGGCCAGGTACGCGGGTGAGGACAGCATCCTAAGAATCCATCCCGTGCAGGACACGGGAGAGGAGGGTGACAGAGCCTTCTATGACTCAGACAAGCCGAGCTAAGCATTCCTTCTCACCCGTGTCAAAACCAAACACCCCGCCTGCTGGTGCCCCTGCCCTTCTGCCCCAGGGCAGCTCCCTCTGGGGCAGTCCAGTTTCCTCTGCTCGGTTGCACCCCCTGGTGGTGCAGCCAGTTGAGACAAAAGATCAGCCAGGACGCTGCCCAGGGACGCATAAGCAGGGGTCCTGTGTGCCCACTTCCGGGAGCAGGGACCTGAGACAAGAGGTGGTTTTTGGTTTGCATTGGGTGCCTTGGGGACTATTGTTTTGCAGAAATAAAGTCTCCTTGGTATCAACGCACTCTGTCCTGAGGAGCCAGTGTGTCACGCAGGCGTCACTCATGTGGCTGAGTGTGGACAGACGCCTTGACAGGTGGAGGCAGGGTGATGACTGACTTCTGAGAAGGATAAGTCACTCCATCAAGGACCTGTGGTCGGCAGCCCACATACGACTTGGCACACAGCACTCCTGTCTGCCGCTGGGTGCCCCAGGGGAAGGCAGGTCATCGGAGCCACAAGAGTCCCCTGGGGGCTGCATCAGCTGACACCCAGAACCCTTTGCGCAGTTTGGTGTTAAAACAGGCTGTCACCTCCTTGGTGGAAACAGTGACTTTGAGCTAGAACATTGCTCCCTGTCAGCCCTCCATTTTTTTTTTTTTTTTTGAGACCGGGTCTCCCTGTGCAGTTCAGGCTGACCTCGAACTCCTGCAGTCCACCTGCCCCAGCCTCCCGAGTGCTGGGATGACAGGTGTGCACCACCACGCCCTGCTCAGCCCTCTGATCTTGTGGGGCTGACAGCTGTGGCAGCCTCCGTCCTGTGCGCTTTCTGTGTCTCCATCTTCCCTGCTCCAGCCTGCCTGTCTCTCCCCACCCATCTCCCAAGGCCGTCCCTCATTGCGTGTCTCTGTCTCCCTTTTCCTCAGTCACAGATTCGAGGCGGCGCCACGCCTGCAGTGTGCTCTGTGCTCTGGTGTGAGTGCAGCACGGGGCCCTGGAGCGGACCCTGCAGACGCCTGATTTCCTGTGGGCAGGAAGCTGGGCCAGTGCCAGGATGCTCGGGATGCGGTGAGGGAGGAGCCCTTGCAGAGGACAGAGCCCCACGCAGGGACCCTCTTGGGAGGGGCTTCTGACGAGCTCTGCAGCGAAGCAAGGAAAGCAGTCTGCAGATAGACTGGTGTCTGCTGGCAGAGTGAAGGGTGAAGGACTGGAAACTTGAAATAGCCGTGGGGGAAACGGCAGCAGACAGTCCACGCAGGAAGACATCCTCGAGTGTGGGGGGAAGGACGTGTGCATGCATCCCTGAGAAATGTGATTTCAAGTGACGCCGAGCTACCATTTACCACTGATCAGATTAGCAGCAATTAAACTCTGGCCGCATGGGGGACTGGCAAGGCTGCTGCTCTGCTAGCAGGGATTCAGGCTGGTGCCTCCCTTCGAAAGGAATTTAGTCACCCCCAAACCGAGTAACTCAGCGGTTACCTTCCAGTGCTGTGTTTTCCCTTCCAGGAAATCTAAGCTGAAGATGCGTTGTAACAAAAATAGACAGGGACTTTTCATCTCAACCATGTTTGGGATTGCAAGGGGCTGGAAACCACTCCAGTGTGCATGAAGGAGAGGGGTTGGAGAAACTGCATGAAACGGAGTACTATGCAGTTGTACAAAAGGACAAGGAGCATCGTAATGAACCAAGATGAGGTGACTTCTGGGACACACTGTCAGTGGAAGAAGTACTGTAAAGTGCTACAGAGTTTCCATAACAAGTTTTCTTCATGTAAGAAAGCAGAGATGAGAAAATACGTATGTATCTGCTCATTTGTGCAAAAGGAAGGTAAAACAGACACTGAAGAGCTTGGTTACAAGGAGTGGGTAGGACTCGGTGGAGGGGTGGGGGGCGCAGCCAGGGGCCGGCAGAGGAGAGCAGGCCGTCTTGGGTGTATCTTTGGTGCGGCTCTGACTTGCTAAACCTCTGCAATGTTCTCCAGACCCCAAATACACAAGACACCCCAGATATGGAAGAGCCCCAAATGGGACCAAAGCCCCCACAGTGAACCACACATCCACCCTGCAGAGGCTGCCAGGGAAGGGGCTGAGAAACATGGCAAAGCCGTGTCCCCACCAGACCCTGAGGGGGCTCACAAAGACCTGTCACGGGGCATGGTCTAGATGGGGTACGGGCGGCCACCCTGAAATGGCCCTGCCTGCCCCAACCATGCCAATAGGTCGTTAGGTTGCAGACAGTAGGAGCGGGGCTTCCCATTGCTGGAGGAAAAGTTATATACAAAGAACAGGAAAGCTAGAATTGTCACCGTGTTGGTGTCTCGTGTGGTTTCTTGACATCCTAATCAAAGACCCGAGCAGGACGCCCGACAGTAGCCGCAGGATGATTCATTCGAAAGAGAAAGCACAAGGTCCACCGCGTGGAGGGACAGCAGGCCAAGGAGAAGAGCTCGCTGCCCAAGACCCTCAGTGCTGGGGGTTTTAAACCCTAGGGTTGGGGTGGGACTGATGGCTTGGTCTGAGGCCTGACTCCTGCCTGGGGTGGGGAGTGGCTTGACTCAGCCCCTCATTGGGCGTCGGAGTATCCTGGACCTTTTGTAGCCCTCGGAGGAACTGTCAGGTCAAATCTGCGTAGTCCATGGCATGCAGGACCGGGATGGCCAAGGGTTTCCTAAGACCGCTGGGCGCATGCCCGGGGACTTGTGTGTAAGCTGAGTCACCTGGTCGCCTTTCCCCCTCATGTTTGGACCTGGGCGTCCTGGTCAGAAGGTGGATCTAGCTAGTCCAGAAACGGCTCTTCTTTCCCAGCCGTTTCCTTGGTTACCTTAGCCACAGATCTAGCCTAGGAAGTGGGCTCCTCGACCGTTGGGCCCTCCCTTCTTTCTCCAGCCTTTTCCTTAGCTGCTTCCTGCCTCAGAATGAACTCGGTGCTGCTGCATTAGAAGCCCATGGGTCCATACCGGCACAGTTCTGCGTCCGTGCCCGAGAGACCCATGGAGTCACGAGTGTGCGCGGCTCCGCGCAGCTCCCACCGCTGGGCTTCCTGGCTCTGTGTGCTGAGTGGCCTGGGAAGCACAGACACCCCAGCGACCCCGAGTACCCGAGCGCCTCTGTCTTGGCTTCTGCACACCACCCTCCAGGACCGAAGGGCTCCTCGGAGTAGCCGTGACAGGACTGGGACGATGACACCCGAGAGGGACTGGGACATCCTGTGCCGCCAGGCAGTGGAGAAGCCTCGAAAACGATGGTGCTTGTCTGAAAGGAGTGGAGGGGAGGCAGCTCCCAGCAGCAACCTGGAGAAACTCTCATGACGAAACGAGTAGCAATGGAGTAGCGCGAGTTCTTCCTTGCAGTGGATTTGCTGTGATTAATGTACACGAAGGCACAAAGTGGCCGAATCCCTCGCCCGGGGAAATTACCACACAGTGGTAACGTCCGGTGGTGGACAGGGGTATTCGAGGGTGTTGAGTTTGGGAAGAAGCAGGATTGTGTGATGTCAGTTGTTAGGGAAGGCTGACTGCTTTATGGTGGAAAGGCTGGGCAGACAGACAGACACCCCCTTCCCTGGGTGATCAAGGTAGAAGTCACCAGTGACAAGTGCCTGCGATCATGCGCCATGATCCATCCATTTGACTGGATTAAGAACTGGGTGTGCCTGTGTGTGTCGAGGAGGGGTGACCTTGGGTACCATAGCTGGTCCTTGGCCCTTGCCCTCCGGCACTGTCCCCCTGCTCTACTTCCAGCCGCCATGGATTTAGCTGCCTCACTCCTCGCTGCCCTTCCGCCATCTTGTTTTGCCTCAGAGCCAGCCAACCATGGACTGCATCCTCCCAAACTGGAAGCTAATTAAACCTCTCCTCTTTTCAGGGGTGGGTGTTGTCTTTGCAACGAGCTGACTAGTACACTGCCCAAGATGTGCCACCTCAGTCCAGTTCCAATGGAACACAGGACACACCCAAACTGGGGACCCTAGACAGGATAATCGATGGGGACTCTGGCCACATGTCCTCTTCTGGAAGATAGGGCCTGAGGCACTGTGACAGATTGGTGGGCACCAAGGAGATGCAAAAAGTAAAGCAACATGGGATCCTGGATGCGGTCCCAGAACGGAAGAAAGCGTTAGTGGGAAAATGAGTGTAATGGGAACAAGGCCTGCAGTTCAGCTCACAGTGCTGTCCGGCCTCTGCCTGCCGCGTGTGCGGATTTGCTGGGGTCCTGTAATGCGTTAGTTAAGCTCAGGGGAAGTTGGCGAGGGAGAGCTGGACATGGCGCTATTTCTTCAGCTCTGCTGTAAGTCTAAACTTAGCTCAGAATCAAATCTCAACAGCACCCTGGGTCCCCGCCAAGGCTGCCTGGGTTTGAATCCCTGCCCTGCTGGCCCCCTGGAGCACGGGGTCCCCTGCCATCCTCGGGAAGGGGCAGGGCTCATGCCAGAGCTCTGAGGCTGGCACTGGGGCTGGGGGCTGCAGGCTGGGCACAGGGAAATCGGCTGCCAGGCTGCACAGGGAGGTTTTAAATGTCTTTTTTAAAAGTACAGCAAGAACTGCAGGCAAATCTGTGGCAGCACAGAAGGACCCAAGTGTTGCTTTTTTGTTTTTCGAATGAAATCCCGAGAGACTGGTAGACTACACAAAAGAGAGGGGACAGGGCCTTTCAGGCAATCGGCAAAACTCAGCCAGCAGCAGCACAGGCTGGTGCTGCAGCTCGGGGAGGGCACAATCGCGTGTGCCCGGTGCGGCCCTGCCCCTGGCTCTGGGGACCCTGGCACTGTGGGTGGTAGGTGGCTGTGGCACCCAGCCTGGGACCTCTGCCTGGCCTGCCTGGGTGACTCCCTGCCCTGCTGTCTGGCTTCCTCTCTTTCTGACCCACTCCTTTGCACGGGGCCCCACCCCCTAAGTTCCTGTCACTTCCCCAAACGCCATCAAGTTGTGATGCCGTCAGTTCACAGGCCAAGTCAGAGCCTGGTCATCCAGCTGCCTTCACAAAGCCCCGCCCCTGGCCACCGCAGCCTTGGGGACGAAGCCTGCACCACGCCAGCCTTGGAGGACGTCC
>RJWT010001467.1:0-48156 GCA_004365215.1 Cuniculus paca
TGACTTCATCTAACACAGCTCAGGGAATAGTTATCTTATATTAATATAATTTATTTTGACTTTTTATGCAACTGCTGAAAAGTTAGAACCAAGTAACATATGATTAATAATCACCCTGAAAATTCAGTTTTTAAGTTATTTTTAAGAAGTTTTTTAGATAAGGTATATTATCATAGTTTAATCATTTTTACTTTCTTCTATTCATTATGATGGTAAGGATCATTGTTGGTAGACAAATTTCCCTCATTTACTTCTTTTTTGTTTACTACATTTGTTAAGAAATTTAACATTTGTCAATTCCAAAGTAACAAAATCAATCTGATAATCTAAGCAAAAGTGACATAAATCTAAAACCAAATTTCAGTAATGCAATTTTAAAATACTTTTTATTGAAAACAGCATGACTCAAATTAAATGTTCTTTAGAAAACAGTTTTAAATCAGTAATTAAGGGAAAAATTTTTTACAAAGATTAGAAACTGATATTGTAATGGTAAATATTTTGTTATTTTCTGGTTACATAAAGCTACAAAATGTAAACAATAGAATTTATACAGCATATTGTTTATTCTCCTGACTTGACATATTACTATTTCCTGTTAAAATGGAATAAAAAATTGATAAACAGAATAAAGTGTGATTGTTTTCAAGTGTATATATTAGAGGACTCATGCTACTTTAAACATTGTAGAATTAAAACTTTGCAACATCAAATAGAATCTTCTATTTAAGTTATAAATAATAAGTTCTAGAATTTTCTAGATGTTTCTTCTACACATTTCTTTATTTCAAAATAAGGTAAGCAATTAGGCAGATCACTGCAAATGCTCATAATAGACAAATATTGCAAATTCACATGTACAAAAGACTAACAGCAAGACTAACTCCTGCTACACACCACACAGATAAATATGAAGATCAATGTTAAGCAAAAGAAAATAGTTACCAGAGAATCATGCCATATAATTACAATTGGGTAGTTTGGGAGGCCAAAAAACAATCAAGTGTTTAGGAATTCAAATTTAACTATAAAACTATCAGGAAAAGCAAAAATTATAATTAACGTAAATATTACAATCATAATTGTCTGGCAAAGAACAGGGAGCAATGATAGGAACAGGTAAGGGGTCTGTAAGGGTCTGGAAATTTCCTATTCAATGATTTGGTTGATAAGTACTTGAATATTTATTATATGATGAATCAATGAAGTGCATATTTTAGTGTGCCAACTTTTAATATGTTTTTCACAATCATAAAATGGTTAAAACATAAGCAAAAATATGATACAGCCTTTTGCTAATTTCTAAGGATACCAAGATTGATATAATGTCATTCTTTGCCATTGAAATATTTTTGACTATATCATTCTTCTTTTAGAGTATAACCTATTTAATTAAATCTGTTAACAAACCTTGGTATTTATTTTATTCACAAGATTATATGTGGTGTGTGGGCGAGGGAGGAAGAGAGAGTGTGAGATATATATAGAGAGAAGTAGAAAAACAGAAAGAGAGAAGGAGAAGAGAAAGGGAAAAATTGAGAGGGTGGAATGGGGAGGTGAAGATAATAGAACAAGAGTTAGAACATAGTACTGAAGACCTGGAGTCCAGTAAAAATATTCTCTACAAATTGTTTTTCTCTCTATTGTAGCATCATCTAAAGAAATACAGGGAAAGATGAGCTTAGAGCTAAGAGCAAAGACGCCTTTGTGTTGTGATGCTAATGAAAATGACTTCTACATTCTAATTGTTACCCAATAACGCATTAAACTTCCAGAGTCCTAAATCTGAGGACTCCTGAGATCCTTTTAATGGTAGATGCCTCACCCTCTCAGCTCTGCTACAGCTACAGGGATATATCTTACTGGAGTCTTTGTATACCCTTCCCTCACCAATACTGATTTTTACCAATGATTACCAAATTTTGTCCATATATAGTGTATTATACATTTTGGTTGTAAAATAGTGAATCCTTAGATCTTTTCAGGAGCACAATAGAGCTCTGTCAGTCTAAGATAATGTGCCTGAAATTGTTCCTCGAGCCATGGGTAGACACTGAAGCAGCGCTCCACCCTTGCTACTCTTGGTTCAAGCTGTCGTACACGGCATATCAATAGAAACTGGCCTATTTTACAGCTACAATAAGACCATCGAATACTTCTTAATCATAAGACATATAGTTCTGTATTATGGTATAATTCTTTGAAATTTAAAATAAAACCACAAATCTGCAAAAACTTAATTTTAAATAAAATATGACTGAATATTATCTCTCGCAAGTCTACCCATGCTTCCTTAGTTGAAGGGAATAAAGAAGGAGGAAGTAAAACTCTTTTATTAATGAGTTTGGAAGGCAAAGACAACTCTTTTTTCCATTCAATTCTTTGTCAGTAGAGAAGGCAGAAAGATAATGTTAAAGCTGTCAGCAGATGTCTGACACTTGAAGGCGAGTACTATTACAATAGAGGAGCTAACAATATCTTCAAAGGTCATCAGGCTAGTCTAAAAATGAGGAACATTTGTCCATTGACTATTTCACTGACCTCCTTTTGGGCTTTCTTCTCAAAACTTGGCAGCTCAGAACTTTATTCAGTATTTCAGGTGTCAAATCCCTGCATGATGTACAAGTCAGAAGGTGTTATTATTTGCAAAATATCATACCCTTCTGGAAGCTGAGCTAATATTAAATGTCAAGTGACTGAAACACTGACTTTAAGAAGCCAAAGTTTAAAAGTAAAAATGGAGATTTGTGTTAAAGGGGACTCGCCATTGAGAGCTAGCCACGGCAGTCTTAGTATTTAAAGGGTTAGAATACCTGGAATTAAGCATTTTGTAAAAAGGAGGGGTTTTCATCTCCTCACAGAAAATGCTGACATTTTAACTGTGTTTCTTCCATTTTCTTCACAGGCTCACCTTGTAGCAGCTTTTGAGAAGAGTTTAGGAAATATGACCGGCCGATTGCAAAGTCTAACAATGACAGCGGAACAAAAGGTATGCTTAAGTATTACCACTGAGGGTTGAGAGGAGAAAGCACATTTCATGGAATATTTAGATAATAGCCAATATATATCTCCTTAAGTGTAATACTACAAAGCATCCATTCTGTACTAAATTAGAACAGTAAGACAATGCCTTTTGTTTTCACATTTTAAATTAAAGCCATGATCAGATTAATCCATATGTGAATGCAAAGTTCTTTCTTTGTAGTCATTATTTTACTTCTGACTGAAACTATTAAAAGCATACCAAATGTTAAGAAACAGAAGCAGTTGCATAAGAAAGTATTCTTCAAAACGAATTGTTATTCAGTTGACAAGAATTATACTCTGATGAAAATGTTCACAATTGCGTGGTTTATGCACCCAGTAAGAAGTAGACTGAGATACCTGATAAACATGTCTGGAACAAATGTCAGCACTCTGTCAAGTAAGGGACCTCGGGTCACAGAATCTGTGACCCAGCACCATTCCTGTGCAGTTTGGGAGTCATAAGAAATAACTGGCATCTGTGAATGCTGCCTTCAAAGTAATATTAAGTTATATAAAAATATGATTATACATATTAAGAATTCTATGGTGTGGATAAAGAATCGTGAAAAGACGAGATTGAGTTCACAAAGGGAGCTATAATAAGAAGGTCCATACTTCCCCAAAAGAGTCTGGTCACTTTCCCTATAATGACCAGTTAACTGTCTTCTCTGCTGTTAACCTTGGGTCCTCTTTGGAGTTTCAGGAAGGTACAACTTCTGAAATTTATGGAAACTTTGGTATAAAAGTTATACATATATATAATATAGGCAGGCATCTACAGTGCTAGCCTAATTCCCTAAGAGATCCACAATCTAAAAAGTTTTGGAAGTTACATATTCTGTTCTTATATGTGTCTAAGTGATGGTTTTTATGTCAGTAACTTCTGTGAGGTATGTCACTTGCATTATAAAACTAGCATTTATTACCAATTTTGTAAGTTTATGAAAGCTTAAAAAACTTAACAATCCAATTAAAAGATAAAAATCTAGTGTCTTATAATTGCTAGATCTAATTGGCAGTGGTGCTTTAGAATTTCTCTACTTCATAGATTTCTCCTGCCCATGGAGAAATACTGTCCATTCTTTTTGAGAAATCTGGCTAAAATCTTCTTTTGAGCTCATAAGTTTATTTTTCTTTTGTTGTGGAAAGGGAGGAGTATAGTTTAACACTTCACACTTTAAGGTAGTTACCCAAAAAACAGAATTGCGAGTCCTTTTAGGGTAGCCAGGTGGAAAATCACACACACGCTGGAACCCAGTAATCTTGAATGTGAACACTGACTGTGTTTTTTAATAGCTGCCTGAAGCTGAGCAAGCGTATCTCACCTTTTGTAAACTCAGATTCATCATTATAAAAATATGATAATAACGTTGTAGACCCACCATGGAAAGTGAAATACGATTATATTACAAGTAGTGTGCAATCCAGGAACATTTCCTTTACATTTCCCTCATTTTTCCTAAAATAAGATAAATCAAATCATCATCGAGCATATGGAAAGCATATTGCTGGAAATAAAGATCAATATTCAAGTTTTAATACCTTTAAGAAATCAAAATTAATAGAAAAAATTGCCTCTTCCCATAGATCCTTCAACTTACATTTGTAAGTACAGGTATGTTTATTTATAATAGCTATAAGTAATACCTTAATATTTAATAATATCTCTATAATACAAAGAATTTTATAACTGCATGCCCTTATTTTATATTTGTGTAACTTTAAAGTAGTGTTGCTATCCAGGCATGGTGGCTCATGCCTGTAATCCCAGCACTAGAAGGCTGAGACACGAGGATTGTTGTGAGTTTGAGACCAGCCTTGGCTACAAAGTGAGCTCAATGCCAGTCTGAATGGCATAGTGAGACCCTGTCTCAAAAACACAGGGGTTCTAGCTCAGCGGCCTAAGCACCTGCCTGGCAAGCGCAAGGTCATGAGTTCAATCCCCAGTGCTGCAAAAAAAAAAAAAAAATAAATAAAGTAGCGTTGCCAAAATTGTGGCATTTTCCCAAAAGATATTGTGATATTTCAAATTGCCTTTGTTATTTTTTAATCAAAAATAAAATCAATCTAGTTGCAAACTATATATACTCAATAATGTTGGTAACTAGTTTATTAATCTAAGATTTATAAATTTACTTTTTTCAAAGTGGTTTTAAGAAGCCTATAAAATTAGTTGCAATATTTTATGGCACAATTTGGTGACAGAATCTAACAAAAAACAGCAGATGCAAAACTTAATTGCAATATAGTATGACATATTTCAGTGACAAGAATCTAAAAAAACAGCAGATGAAAAAATTAATTGCAACATATTACGGCAAGATTCAGTGGCATAGGAAGAGTAGATGAATGTATACAGTAAAATATCTGAACCTCGATAATTACCATCAAAAGCAGTGAACTGAGTCAAATATCAGAAACACTAAGGCACAAAAAGAGATTGCTTGTTGTCTTTTGTTCTCATTTTCCAACCTAAAGAGTATAATTTAGATTGAAGAGACAAACTTTTTGGGCCGAAATTCAAGAACAAATGTATTGCAGAGATTCTTAAATTGGGGTCAAGGAATCAGAAAAGACAAATTCACTGCTCAGATAGACATTTCTCTAAAAGCTGAGGGCATAACATTTAATCATATTTTAGCAAAGATATTTCTTCCAGGAGCCGACATAAAAGAATATATTGTTCTTCAGTGATCCAGAAATTCTGAGAAAAAACCTGAGGACTGTAGAGCAGAGAATTTTAAACTCTGTCCCTGGAGTTCTATAGTTTATTTGCTCATTTGATCATTCATCAAATATATATTGATCTTTGCTGTGTAAGAAGAAAACATTATAGATTGAAAAATAAGTGCATGAGATGTGGATTTATTTTCCTATCTCTACCTGTATCTATAGATACAGATATTTGCTAGAATATAAGCTCTTTGAGAAATATTATATTTCCCATAACTTATATATGACATATGTTACATATATACATTTAGTATACCTCATGAAGTTTATGATCCTTATATATGAAATTATCCATATGTAAAACTATTCACGTATGTATGGTATTCCAAATGAATTGTTTTATATATGTGTATATATATATATTCCACATGGAATTTGTATTGTAGTACAGATATAGATAAAAATAGATTTGAGATATTATATTTCAGATGATGATGAACACCACTGAAAAAAAGTAAAACTGAGAATGAGTTTGTTGGAAAGTTGACCGGAAAGCTGACTCGTGAAGAAACAAAGACGAGTTGGCTATATGTGCTTGGTTACATGAAATAGATAAACTAATGACCTGTAATTATGACCAAATTTCAGTATGACTCATACAACAAAAACTTTCCCTTGAATGGTGTATTAACAATTTTCCTTGTTTCCACTTGCCAATAGCAGTGATTCTTTTCCTGAATTTGCGTGCCAGCATACTACTGTTATACACTTACGACATTTTAAAGAAAAGATATGAGTGAATAAGTCAACTGACTGAAAATTATTTTGCCATTAGAAATATGACAATGCAATGTCACAAGCTTCTCAAAGGGAGCCAGTGCATCTTCATGTTGGTTCCAAAGTACAGATGGTAGAAAGGAGCTCTGTGGATTTTGGAGGATGAAGAGAATTAATGCAGAGGAAATATAGGAATTTATTTCATGGAGGAAGGAGCAGCCTGAGCACAAGCAGCAAGCAGGAAAATTATGAGAGACATCACTCAGAGCACTGTGTGCAGGGATTAATTTTCTCATAGAATGCCAGTTGAGAAAGACTCTAATACAGAGTCATTAAAATGGCAAGAACTCTGCAAATACATTTTATGGATGAAGTTTTTACGGAACTACTGCTAAATCCTTGTGTTCAAATTTACTAAGATTATACTCATTTAGGAATTTAGAATCCAGAAAACATTCAAATTAGGTCCCTAGAGTTGTCGTGTTGAGAAAATTAGAATATATTTGGTCTTTAACTCTTTCCATTTTAAAATTTTGTCATCTGAAAGTGTTTTTTTTTTTAAATAAATACCTAGAGTCAGACAATGTGCACATTAATTTTTTAGGGCACAAGAACACATGAATACCTAATTTTAAATTACTTTTTCCTATGGGGATTTGGTGAACTTTGCTTATCTGAACCTAAATGTAGTAGAAACAGCCAGTTGATTTCATTAGAAAAATAAGCAAGACTTCAAAGTAAATACAAAGGAAAGGCTAGAAGAGAGGAATATTATCTAGGAAACTTAGCTCTATAAAGTCAGATTAACTGAGTATCAGTGGGAAGAAGTGATAGTATATTTTGTGGAAAAATTTAAGAGCCTTACCTAAAATGTCAAGACAGTTCAATAAGATTTTTGGGAGACCAAATAGGCCTTTATCAGGAAGAAATTTGAAAAAGGTAAGAGATAGAGACTTAGGTTGAAAGCAACACCAACTAAGGCTTGTATTCTGAGATGATATTTGGTTATTTCATTTAGAAGCATTTCAGTATGATATTCATAACTTATTTACTTCAGAGACATGTAAAAAAACTATTCATGGACATATTGATTCCATTTTCATTCTTTATACAAAAAATTTAATGTAAAACTTGAATCTTAAATGGTCAACTGGTGTTAGGCCATCATTATCTTGAATGGTTCAGGGGAGAGGGGGTGAGAAGTATCAAAAAAATAATGTCTGAACATGTTATCCTCAAAACTTTTTGCAGAATTGCCCTAGCCCTTTGGAATCTAAATGATTGTAGGAAATTGGAAACTACTAAATTGGAGAAGGAAACTATAAGTTCATATTTTGATGACATTTATTTCCTACAATTTTCTCTGAAGGTTTAATTGTGATTCTCAAAACTTAAATGCTTTCACTTGGTTGCCTTCAAAAGAGATCACATGAAAATAGTTCAGATTATCTAATGATTTTGTAGTAAGTTATCTCTAGAACTCGTATCTAATCATAGTCCTTATCCAAACTCCCACAACAGACAAAAAAAAAATGTTTGTGTTTGGAAGCAACATTGCAATTTCCATGAATTAGAGAAACCTTTGAAGAAATACAGTTTAAAAAATAAATGTGAACAACTAGCTATAGTTATATAACAACTACTGTCTACATCACGTTCACTTTTTTTTACAATACTTTATGTTCATCTCTATAATAATATTGAGAAAGAAAGCAAGGCAAACCTGGCTTTCTGGCCATCTAAACTTTCTGCTTACATAACCACACAGAGACTCTGTTTTTAATAAGTAGTAAAGGTTTGGTGTTTTCATATGGCGCTATACTCCCTAGTGATCACTGTCTTTATAAAAAACAAAACACTGTGCGGTAAAGTTGAAGTTTCATGTTATTCTTTAATGGGGAAACAGAGGTGCAGAACAGACAAGAACATTTCAATAAAATCATTCTATCATTTGGTGAGGTCATAAATCACATGAAAAAACATATTCTCCAATAACTAAATAAACCAAATACATAGAGGGACTGAGAGTACACAGAGCGAACTTTATGGCTTTTCTAGAGACACTGGAGACACTTCAGAGTCACCTGTGAGGGGTAGGAAGAATATTCAAAGCAAAGGGAATAAAAAGTCTCAAAGAAAAGAGACAGTCGTGGCTTGAATGAAAAAGTGGCAGTGGATCTCATTAACTGAAATAAGAAGGAAGGGATTTTTGCAAATATGGGGAAAACTAATGCAGGTATAAGCAGATTATGTCAATCAATGTAAAATTTAGTTATGTAAAATTTAGTTTTCTTTTTAGTTAACCGTAGGTACTTGATTATAAAGTTCACCTAAATGAAGTTTTTTCACAGATGCAATTTTTTCCAAGTTACATGCTAGCACGTAGAATTACTTGGGTTTGCTGATCCATAGTAAGTAAAAACTAGCCTAATATCTCTTGTTTTCAGAGATTTTTAATTTTAGAGAGTGATTGTGCTTCTGCTATATATTAAGCACAATATTCTAAAAAAATTCCTTGAACATTCCACTTTTAATCATTTAAAAAACAGTTTCTGGAAGAGATTTCTCTATAAAAGATTACAGTATAAAGATTACACTCAAATAAGTCAGCTGGTAAAAATTAAGCTCAAATTTTAGACATTTGTCTAAGATCTCATTTCCATTTTGTTCCTTTAAAACTACAACCAGTTATTTTAGCAGACTTTTAATCTACATTATGAGCATCACTAATCTTAAATTCATGGTTGAAAATCTTATTTTAATTAAAACTCAACATGCAACCTAGTATTTATAACACTAATATTTAAATTCTCTGATTCATTAATTATGGACCACAGGTGTTCTTTTTAAATAAATTTCTGGTAAAATCAGAATGCATTTCCAGTAAATATTTTACCTTTTGGGGAATTAATTTTAAGTGTATAATATATTCAGTTGTGATAACTTACATATTGCCAGTTGAGCAAAGGCCAGAATATAGAAGTCGGAAAGACAGAAATATAATGAATTGGGTTGGAAATTTTTCCATAAATACCAGGATTTTCCATTATGACAAGTAAATGCTAATGGATTATAGGCAAGTATTTGATGACCTACGTATAAATTCAAGAGGTTACTATTGATTTTTCAGTATAAGGTTCTTTGATTTATAAGGTATTAAAAGTCTATGAAAAGAATTAGTTTGTTTTTAAAATCTAGCTGTTCACTTGTCAGGGATATAATTATCCAATGAAAATAAATATATGAGGTATCAAGTACCTCTCCCAAACTTGTATATCATTTCAGTTAGCATTGTCTATCTTTTATTAAATATACAAGGTTAGAACAGTCACTGGGCATTCCTGTGTGCTGAGAAATTTCATGCAAAGAAAATCTTTACCTTTTTTGCCTATATCCTGAGATATAGTAAATATCGATAAACTATTCACCAAAGGAATAAGGAGTCCAAGTCTGATTGTTTGACTTTCTGATGAAGATGCTAGAGAAAATTATGAATGACAGGCACATTACTAAGGAAATCTTCCTCTAAGGGGCTGAGAAAGATCTAATTTTTAAGATTGCATTGCCATCAAGAAAGATACCCTTGTTTCTGAGCCTCTGATGGAAATGTTGTCTATGCTACCTGCACATTTCTTTTCCTTTTTCTTTTATTCCCCAGCTATCTTATCTTCCTCATAATAAGTAATTTCTAATCAAGTAATTCACTTAAATAACTGTGAAATATAAACTGAAATAGTGATTTGTATTAGGATATAATTTAAATTATCCCAGTGTCAGCAAGAAAACATATGTTTTATAAAAAATGCATTTGTAAGCTATTTTGGTAACTTGTTGTTAAGATTTGTGTATCACATATATTGTTTTTTAAAATGTATTTCCCTATAGCTTTGTCTTAGTGAACCTAGGTCCTCATACTAGGAATTTTACTGGATGAAAAGTTTCAGGATCTAAGACAACCCTGATATGCCAACAGAATTTCATAAAATGCCATTTAATAGAAGTGGGTTAGGGATGAGCTTCAGGTTATATGCTTGTGTGCAAAGAATTACCAAGTGAAAAATACGTTCTGCAAAATCTAAAAATCATTTGACAAAAACTCAGTTTCCAGTTGACAGTAAATACAATAAAATGCAATAATGTGATACCAATATCTAAATATCTAATGTAATCATAGCTAATATTACAAGTTTGGTATCTAAAATGAATACTGTGATATCTTGTTTTGCTTTCTATTGGTCAGCTTGAATGTCCCCCTTTAAAAAGATTAAAGATTGCAACACTTTTATAGGACTATAACTAAGAAAAAAAAACTTTTTAAAATTTTTGTTTAGCAAAGAGATAAGTGGATAGTTAAAATATAACAAGGTCAGCTAACCATCCAAATGTCCCAGGATGTTGGTACCATCTAAAATCAAACCCATTTTATAGTGAACTTTGAACACGGCCATATTATTTTTCTCTCCAGATATTAAAACTTCCAAATTGTTTATTCCACAGGAGTCAGAACTTATAGAACTAAGAGAAACCATTGAAATGCTGAAGGCCCAGAATTCTGCTGCCCAGGCGGCTATTCAGGGAGCACTGAATGGTCCGGACCACCCTCCTAAAGGTATATCTAGAAATATTGCCATTTTTCATTCAATAGAATAAGCATCTTTTTTACTGGTTACTATTTCTAGTTAGAAGGAAGCTGCATTTTTCAGTGGCAATGCCTTTTAAAATCAGCAAGATGGAGTTAATGTGACCAGAAGCCTAACTTTGAGAACAGTAGCCTTCATTGTAAAATAATTTTTAAATCGACCTTAATGAGTTCATTTCTATAGTCTTACACACATTTCTCTCCATGGGTGTAAGAAAATTGATTGATTAATACATGCATTCTGACATCAAGCAAATCAAGGCCAGTAATGATTATGATAATCCAAATCTGTACATAAAATTAAACAGTAAATAGGCAAATATCCCAGCAAGTGAACGTGGGAAGCAATTTCTCCTGGGTGTGGTCAATACAAAGGTAATTTCTTATAGGTAATTTAAAAGTAAGAAGACAGACTAATATTTGACCTGCTTTTCATTATCATGATTTTAAAATTTTCAATAGTGAAACTATTTTGATACCATCCTTACCACTTGGTTCTCCACTGAAAAAATATTCATTATTGTCGTGTCATTTTTTTTTTTTACATAGGTTCTTCTTATTTATGTCTTGGCTTTTTTTCAATAGAATTAAATATGCTCAACTGTTTCCCAGTTTAAAATTATTTTTGTAAATCTTATGTGGTTTATCAGACATGCAAAACTGCTTTGGAATATCAGTGTCTTCAGTCAGTGTTCTTCATTTTTTATCAGTAATATATGTTTGTGCTACATAATAATTACCATCTTAAGGAATTGGAACCAATCACTTTTTAACTCACTGGAATGTTACTTCCATTTCCTAGTATCCAGGATCAGTAGTGACTTATATGACAGTTGACTAACAAAACACTTAAAATTCTCATCATGTTACTTATGGAAACTGCATTTGATACTGATGTCCAATCTCTATTACTTGAAGCATTCATTTTTTGTTT
The DNA here is from genome assembly GCA_004365215.1 of Cuniculus paca. Taxonomy (NCBI): domain Eukaryota; kingdom Metazoa; phylum Chordata; class Mammalia; order Rodentia; family Cuniculidae; genus Cuniculus; species Cuniculus paca. The sequence continues at coordinate 12,051 of RJWT010001467.1, forward strand.
CTAATAGTCAGGACATCATATACTCTTGTTTCTCCTTATAATTCTTTGAAATCTCTTTTAAATGATTTGTTTGATTCATTCTTGTTTTTGTTTTTGGTATGTTCCCTCTTTTGCATTAATTTAATTTTTGGTGTCTTCAGTTCCTACCATTATGATCCTGAAGCTTTCATTCTATACATTCTATCTAAAATTCTGTAACAACTCATTTAGTCCGTTAGCTATAATTACCATGCTTGTGCTCATAAAGGTCAAGTCTATAGCTCTAGGCCCAAACTGGGTTCTGAGATATATACCTATCCAGCCAGCCACCCAGGATAACTCCTCCTGGATACTTTTGGGTGTCTGTCTGGTCCCATAAACTCAACATCTCCAAACTTGAACTTGCCATCTTCTTTCTCAGAACTTTTGCCCTAGTGTTCTTTGCGTAAGTAAATGACATCACCATCCTTTTATATAACCACAAATTTAGATATCATCCATAACTACTCCTCTCCTGATTCAATACATCAGTGAGTTCTATTGAGTCTAATCCTTAAATATTTCTTGGGTTTGTTCACTTTCTCTGATACTTTGTCACCATCTGTCATTTCTTTTCCGAACTATTACCATAGATGCCTACATAGGCTTCCTCCTCTTAGTCTCACCCTACTTTTGACTATTCTTCACAGCAAAGCCAGAGCAATCATCTAAAAACGTGTCTGTAGGTATTGCATTGCCTTTCAGTTGAAATACCAACTCTTTAACGTGACATAATCTTTTTTGGCCAGCTTTATTCATTCCAAAAATATTTAGTAATTGCTAATTATGTGTGAGATGTTGTTCTTGACTTATTCTTTTGCTCTTTTGTTGTACTCATATTCCAAATTTCTGCTATCCTAATTTTCTTTTAATTCTTTATATGTAAGTTCTTAATGCAGCCTGTTCATTTCCCTTGGAAACTTGTACCCTATTAATTCAGCATATAATATTTTTGAAAAATGGCAGGAATTAAATATACCTTCCCCCTAAACTGGATGAGAATCCCTAATATAGGTTACCGGAAACACTTGCACTTCTTTTTTAAAATTTACATTATATTTCAGTAACATTAAGGTCTGTCTTTCCTGATTCGTGGCAGAGGGCTTGTTTTTTCATCCTAGTGCCTATGATGAGGCTTTGCACATAAAGGAGTCTTACACAAATTTTACAAAAGAGAATAACATAATTTAACAAAATATAGTTGAATTTAAATATTAGGAAAACAACCATCTAATGTGAGGTATACTTAAGTTAAAAAAACAAACATTTTCTAGGGGCTACTTTTCTTAAGAACTTAGAAACTTTCTATGTGGGGGAGTTGATTTATAGGCTGCATGGAAAATTACTGTGTATTTAAAGCTTATCTTAGAGCCATAATAAAGCAGCTTATGTTCTAAATCTTCATGTCATAAATAAGTCCAGAAGGGATTTAAAAAGGCTTAATCCCTTATTTAATACAGCACAAGGCACTGAAGTAAAACTTTCTGGAAGGGTTCCTTTTCTTTTAGGCAACAGGTAGCAAAATATGCCTGCTTGTATTAACAACTAAGAATTCCTTTGCTCAGAAATGTGGAAGGGGTAGTGCCTAAGTGAAAAAAATAATAAATTGTATCTAATATAGTCAAGAAATGTTAAAAAGTAATTTTGTCTATTTTAAAACCAAAAAAAAGTTTTTTATAAGGGGTTGACTACAGAATATTTAGATGATTTTTCTGAAGAAATACTAATTAATATTAAATTTAGTGAGCTTAGTTATTTTTATCACACTGACCATTAATAGTACATAGACAAAGGATTCAGTTGGACTAATTATGAAATTTTCCATTGAGTTATTCAGGTGATTGAATAACCTCTAAATTTATACTCTAAAATGATATTGAAATTCAGTGGTTGAGACTTTAAAATATTTTTGTCATGTAAGTTTTTAACATTTAAGATAAATATCTGGAGTGCAGCAACACTTTTATAAATAGGTCAAAAGATGAATAAATAAATCATACACAAATATGTTACTTTACCATTCTGTTTTCTCTAAACTTAGGTATTACATTTGTTAGCAAGGTCTGATATATAGAAACTAGAATAAAACAGTATCTATTCATTTAAAAGTCTATTTAAGCATCTGCTATATTCTTGGCACTGTTATATCTAAATAAAAAGATACAAATGAATGACTGTGTCTTAGTTACTTTTCTCTTGTTGCTGAGACAAAATACCTGATGCCCAATATGAAGGAAGGAGAGGTTTATTTCTTACAGTTCTTGGAGCTTTCAGTCCATACTTAGCTGGTTCCAAGGCAGGGTGGCGTGGCCGAGGAAGCAGCAAGAGCAAACAGGAAAAAAGGGGCAGCAAAAGAGAGAGAAAACATGTCTTCTTCCCTCCCTTATATAATATGCAGGAAGGGTCGGGGATCTAACTCAGTGGCCTAAGCGCCTGCCTGGCAAGCGGGAGGTCACGAGTTCAATCCCCGGTGCTGCAAAAAAAAAAAAAATTAATCTCAATTATAGTATGCAGGCTCCACCCCGGATGTGTGCAGCACTCACACCACTAACCCCAGCACTAATTGTAGTGCTAGACAAGGAACCAATCACAAATGCTAGATTCAGCAGCCTCCATGACTGCATGAGGCTTTGGGGGCCACCTAGACACAAACCATACCAGACTATTCAAAAGACTCACAATTCCCTGCAATGAAAGGCACATAAAATTATTATAGCAAAAGTAATTACTATGTAGTTGAAAGTTGAGAATATGACATTTTTTTCTCAATATACTATTGTTTTAAAGTCATTACTTCTGTGTAAACATGGAAGAGTTTTCCTTTAACTATTACCAAAGACAGTTTAGCAATGTATATTAAATTGCTGTTCATAGCAAATATTTGTTAGAAATTATGGTAGGTAATTTGTTACATTTATTCAACAACTACATATTCATTGCTTACTTAATGCAACACTATGTACAAGGTCCTAGATTTAGGTAGTAATAACAAGCAAAATAGATTTGGTCTTCATATCAGTGGACTATTTAGCCTAGTGACAGCAGAAAATAGTTCCAAACCTGAGATATATAAGAGTACGTTGTCTTAGAGAGGAAAGGATACTGATTAACCTAGTAGAGCTTAAACAGTCAGGAATGACCTTTCCATGATAGCAACACATTAGGGGAAATTCAAAAAATTAACTATGAAGTCATACTGTAAGCACTTAGGAAGAGCATGCAAGAAGGGCCTTGAAACACGAAAGTGATTAGAGCATTTACAGAACTGACACAAGAAAGATAATAACATAGGTGAAATAAGTAGAACATAATTGGGAAGATAGTTCTGACCTGTTTATTTGTCTGTTTATTGAGGTCTTTTTGCCCATATGGATTTTTTATAAAGAAAAAAGAATAAAAACAATGATAGAGAATTTCAAAACAAAATGATAAGAGATTAAAAATGGTTAATATATCATGTATTGTTATCTTCAAAGTAGTTGTTCAGATTACAAGATGTAGGTATGAAAAATTGATTAAACAATGAAAACACAAGCTGTTCTTTTCAATGAATTAATATAGATTAGTAATATAACTATTTATCTTGTATATAGATAGATATATAAATAGATATAACCTTTTCCCTTTTTTTCTTTTCTCCTTTCCAGTTGTTCTTTCCCTTTGAGCAGTTTCTTCCCCTTTCATTTTTACAATATCTATTGTTACATCTTGGATCTTATTTACTCTTTCAGATTTTTTACAATAGAGAGACAATATGATATTCGCACATGTGAGTCTGATTTATTTCACTTATCAGTATGGTCTCAAGTTGCATCCATTGCCTTCATAAAAGCATTGAATTCATCCTTCTTTATAGCTGAGTAGTACTCCACTGTCTAAAAACACTGCATCATTTTTATCGATTTGTCGGTTGATGGGCATTTGGGTTGTTTCTTTGAATTTGTGGGGCTAGATTTTTTTTCAGTTCTTTGTATGTTCTAGATAGAAGTCCTTTGAGAGACAGTTTTGCCCATATGTTTTGAGTTGGAGTTTTTCCAATCTAATTAAAATTAGAGTCTGTTGAAAGGTTTGGCATCAGGGACTGAAAATGAAATTTTTCTTCTAAAAAGACTTTTCTAGCTCCTGTTTATAGGATGGCTGGAACGTGAGTAAGTAGGATTGCTATGGTTGCTGTACAACAGGTAACTGATGTCAGTGGCCTGAGCTAGGGCAGAACTGACACAGAGGGTGTGAAGTGAAAGGTAAATGAGAGAACAAATATATAACTGGAAATTACAGTTTGAAAATAGAATTCTCCATTTATTCAAGCTGTCGATATGTACTGGTTAATTTTTCTTTACTAATTCTATGATGTCTCATAGATTGCTGTGACAATATTGACGGTATGATTTTGATAATCTTTATTGACAAATGCAGTTATATCTGAAGGCAATTAAAACTTCCAAAGAGCATTTTTGAACTATGATTATTGTAATTTACCCACTTTTAAATTGAGGCTAACAAAGAAGTACAGTGCAACTTATTAATTCCAGATATAATTAAAACTCTAGAATTTTCTGACACTTCATCTGTTCTCTTTATGAAAGTTAATTTTTTTTTTCTTTTGTGGCACCGGGGATTGAATTCACGACCTTGCGCTTGCTGGGCAGGCGCTTAGACTGCTGAGCTAGATCCCCAGCCCTGTTTTTGAGACAGGGTCTCACTATGCCATTCAGGCTGGCCTTGAGCTCACTTTGTAGCCCAGGCTGGTCTCGAACTCACAATGATCCGCCTGTCTCAGCCTCCTGAGTGCTGGGATTACAGGCGTGAGCCACCACGCCCGGCTGAAAGTTAATTATTGAGAAAAAACTATATCTTTGTCAGAAAAGCTAATGACGAAACTCTAGATAATTTGAAAAATAGCTATACTTCTCCTCCTATAGAATTTGTCAGAAAAAAAAAAAAAGAATTTGTCAGCATGATTTCCTTAATGGAAAAATGAAGATATTTATTGCTATGTATGTTTATGAATGTGAATATATATATATGCATATATACACACACGTATGTATCTGTATATACACATGTATATACATCTCTTAATCATTTTTTTACATACTTAAAGTAACCAGTTATAGCCTATTGCCTTGTGTCCTTTTTACTGTTCAATAAATTAGTCAAGTGGACAGGCTTGATTTTAAACAATTATCTTTATGGAAAGTAATTGAAAATTTATTTTATAGCATTTTTTTACATCCTACAAGTTCCACAGAGAATTTTTTTGCTTGGTTAGTATGCATTGACACTAATTAAATATATTAATAGGAATATCCTGAAAGAAAATGTGACCTTACAAATTCTGTGTCTCACTAACATTTAGTACCAGTTTAATGAAAGTAGATAAAATTTCAATTTTGATTTTAATTGTAATACTATGAATGAATATTGTAAGCTAATTCTATGGAATAAGTTGTACTTTTAAAATGATTAAATATCGATGATATTCTCTTCAAAATATCTTTTATAACTATAGTAGCACTAGCGCTAGATATTAGAATCAGTCTAGCTGTGAGTGTGACTCCAATACTTTTCAATTATATGACCATGTGCAAATTGTATTTAGTAGTTAAATTCATTTCAATCATTTAAGAATAAAATTAAGGAGTTTGGAAACATACTAGGCATTGCTATTAGCGTTGCTATTCTAAGTCATGTACAGAGACTAGAGGTATAATGAAATTACTGCATTGTCTTAAATATGTAATTGTTTAACTCACAAATTCAGCCTGCCTAGACTCTCTTTTGAAGATCTTTGCCTCTTTGACCTTAGTCAAGTTATTGAATTTCTTTGCCCTTGAATTTCTTCATCTGTGAGATGATATGCTTATGTTTTGGCTCTAACATGGTACAATTCAATGGAATGGAAAGTTAATATATTTGGCTTTGATAACTGTATTCAAAGCACAAATATTAAAAAGACAGAATTAGTTTTCATCCTATTATGAATTTCCATTTACTTCGTGGAACTAATCATTTGGAATAAATCATTTTGGAATTGTTGTCTGATCCAGGTATTCAGTAGAAATCACTAGCATAGCATTTCATTTCTGGATAAAACTCAGAACTCATTAAACCACCAATGCTACAGACCCATGAGATTTCCATTGAACCTTAATGTAGATAACTCAGTTAATTAAAGCAAATATGGTTACACATTATTAAATTTATAAGATCAAAATTGCACTGAAATGATCGGTACAAAGCCTTGTTGCACTTTATTAGAGAACTTCCTTCCAGAAAGCCTCAAGGATTTATCCTTTCAGCCTGAGACCCTGAGTGAATGTGATACTCTCACTCTGTTGCTAGATCTCCGCATCAGAAGACAGCATTCCTCCGAAAGCGTTTCTAGTATCAACAGTGCCACGAGCCATTCCAGTATTGGCAGTGGTAACGATGCTGACTCCAAGAAGAAGAAAAAGAAAAACTGGGTAAGCCCTCATTACCCATCCAATTGAGTTAGCTTATCATTGTGTAATGACTCGATCTTCTTTCTTTGTGGCTCTAGAAATCTATAGATGTTTTCAGAGTCTCATTCAAGGGACTGGCACCCCCAGTGCTGCACTTATCACTAAGATTAGGAGGGCAAAGTGATGAAGAGTGTACACTCTGGAAATTGGGACTAAAAGCAGTTGTTTATTGTGAGAGTGGTGAGGAAAACGATGAAACATGATGATAATAATGGTAGTCACAGAGGCGATGGCAGTTGTGGTAGTACTGATGCTGATTGTAAAGAAAAAGGAGAAGAGAGTTGATAAAGGGGGAGGAGGCCTTGAGAGCAACGTCATCCTTGGAACTCTCAGGGCCAACAGAATAAATAAAAAGTTATCCAGCTAGAAACATAAGAAGTCAACTACCTTAGAGTCTGCTTGATTTTTATTTTCTTTTTATTATTTTTTTTTTTGCCAAGAGAATGTGGAAAAACTATAGACACTTTAACAAGGCTATGCTTTAAGTTCGAGATATTTTCATCATAATTTATGATAATATTAAGCAACTGCTTAAAAACTGAGGAGAAGACACTATCACTGCAGACAGTTTTAAAACAATGAAAGATTTCTTTTAATATCATGAAATAAAAGAAATTTCTAAATAAAATGCAATTCTTCATAAAACTCAAAACAAAACTATCAGAGGATTTTACCACAGTGCTTTTGGTAAATAATGAAAAAAAAATTTGTGTTAAAAAAATGTTTATGCAGGTAATATTTTAAATACTGATCAGCCTTCATTCCCTTGATTTGTAATTCCACACTCTTTCATGTTTCTGCAAGGTGAACTCTAGAGGAAGTGAGGTGAATATAAACCGTGGACAATTTGGCATGCATCTATACAAAAAACCCTACCTTTGGCATGAATGCTATTCATTTTGGCAGTAGGCTTTTATACCTTTTAAAAACAGATTACCTTGTATGTCTTTTCTTTGTGTCTTTTCATTTTAATCTCAAATTTTAAAAAGAAGTAAAACCACTTTATGAATAGAGCTGCAGGGGATACCAATTCTGGTTTTGAATAGTCTGGGAATTGAAAATTTGAATAGAAAATCACAATTAATGAAGTGTTAGGTGAATTTGATTTCATTTTGCTTTTTAAGTTTGTACTGTCAGCAGGATATGACTTGATTGTAGCGCTAAAGTGGCCATTTAAAACAAATTGCCTTGAAGAGAGAAGCATTGGGGGTGAAGATCCCTTCAAGGTACTTAGTTTTAAATGAGTGCTCTGACAGCCATGCCCTTGACCTTGCACTGTTTTAAAGCCTTCCATGTTTGCGCTGCGCTGCATTAATACAAGAATAAAAGGGAAACACAAAATGCAATGTCTTTTTTCAAGAGATACTGTGCTGCAACTGTTAATACCGTGCTTATATATACTGACCCCAGGCAGTGGCTAGGATGGCACCTGCAAACTAACGCCCCAAAGCAATAGCCCCTCAAAAGTGCACATAGACAAGACAGGTAATTTCTGTCCTTCTTGCAGCTAAGGAGCTCTTTTAAACAAGCCTTTGGAAAGAAAAAGTCCACCAAGCCTCCTTCCTCCCATTCCGACATTGAAGAGCTTACGGATTCATCCCTTCCTGCCTCCCCCAAGTTGCCCCACAGTGCTGGTGACTGTGGCTCAACACCTATGAAACCGTCTCATTCTGCCTCGGCGTAAGTCGCTCCTTTTGCAAAATACTGACCTATTTTTTTAAAAACCAACGTCAGGCTAAGCCCCGTGTTTATGTTCTAAATGTGATCAGCTCTACTTTTATCACTACCAATCACTTTCAAATCTTGGAATCACGGGCGGTATTTGTTTCATTTTTATTTCTCTTACTAGAATCAAATGTTTCTGAATCTCATTCTGTGCTTTTCCACATCACGATTCTTCTTTTCACTTTCATTTATCCATGTATCTAACTGTGCGCACATGCAGGTCACCCCTTGTTTGGCCACCAAAGAAACGGCAAAATGGCCCTGTGATCTACAAGCATAGATCCCGGTAAAATGGTGTGATGCATGAAAACTTCAAAGAACCAGGTTCTAACCGAGCACGATTAGCTTCTGCTTTTTGTAAAATCACTTGCATGCATTTCTAACACAAATTCCTCCTCCTTGTGTTTTTTCAGCTAAAATTTAGTTTCTTAAAACCAACCTGTAATTCATTTTTTTTCTATTAGATAATCTAACACGACGTTTCTGTTGTAACCCAGTATTTGGTCGTGCAAAAAAGAAAACAGCATTTAGGATGTAGGAGCATGCTTTGATGAGCTGATTCTCTTTCTTGTACTTACTAGTTAAATCAGATTTTCCTATGTAAACATGACAATGACGATCATAGAACTATCCAATAGGTGAACAGGTGTGGTGGCACATGCCCGTAATCCCACAACTTGGGAGGCTGAGACAGGAGGATTTCTGTGAGTTCAAGTCCAGCCTGAACTGCATAGTGAGACCCTGTCTCAAAAAGACAAAAACAAACAAACAAAAGAAACTGTCAAATGAGAGCGTCATTATGGGGATGTAATCTCATTGCCTGCATGGACAAACACGAGTTATTTATACTTTGTGATCAATAACCTAGTTCTCAAAGTTTAAGTGGAAAAGATACTAATTCATATGAAACAAATAACTCTGATAGAGATTTACAAAGCTGCCCACTAAACAAGAAAACAAAGCAATGAAATTGTAAAATATATGATCTTCCATCTCTACCCAGCCTCATAGTGTGGGCTGGAGTTTGTGTCTTAGCTTCTTTAGCTGTGATCTAAATCAGCTGAGCTTAACAAGAAGATTATATAACATTCATCTATTATTTAAATGTCTAAAACTAATCTCTCTAATTATTTTCTACAATATTTATATTTAATTTTCATGGTAACTAACTGAAAGATAGTGTTGAGGCAAATAAGGTTATTGTTTGCAGAGTTTTACAAAAGAAAAAAATCAACATTTTAAATATGTAATACCTTGGTTTTTAAAAGCAGAATATTTCCCATGAAAATGGATGTTTAAGTTCCTCTAAAAATATGGAACGAAATGTAGTACTATTATGATTTGACTGGTCTGTAAATATCAGAAACCTAGGAAGGTAGATCACTTTCTGTATTTCATAAAAATAGATCGTTTTTAAACCTCAGCATATAGGAAGGAAAGATTAAAAGAAAAGGACAGCTACCTTTCAGTTTTGCACCTATGAATGTATTACTGTTGCTAAAACTTTGTTTTCCTCCAGGTTTTGCTAGCAGCAAATAATTTCAGTACCTGCTGGATAGTATTGCAGTGTAGCCTTTAAAAGGGTCTTTTTCTAACCTGCTGGCTCCCCTAGATTACCAATTTTGTGTGTTTTTTTTTTTCTTCAGGATCTGTGAATGCACAGAAGCTGAGGCAGAGATAATTCTGCAGCTGAAAAGTGAGCTCAGAGAAAAGGAATTGAAATTAACAGATATTCGACTGGAGGCGCTCAGCTCGGCTCATCATCTGGATCAGATCCGGGAAGCCATGAACCGGATGCAGGTCGGTGCTGAAGCACCTTCACGGAACAAATGGAGAGATAAAAATGCTGCTTTCTCTCTGAGTTATAAACAGTTAATTCCACTCCAAATCCACTATGGAAATGCACTCTGTTCATTCCATCTTTGCAACTTGATTCTTAATGCCAAATGAGAAATTTTCTCAAATCCACAGTTGAAAGTGGAAGTAGCCAGTTGTAGTCAAATCAAGGACCATTCAAGGTACTGGACAAGTGATTGGGTTCAGGCTGTGAGCTGGCGTTACAGAAACAACTATAATTCTTCCTCTTCACTTTTCAATGAATTACTCTTATGTTGGCTTTTTTAAAAAATGCTCTTGTTAAATCCGACTTTCAAATATCTTCATCTATTTTCTCTTGCAAATGAAAATGAGAAAGCCGCAGAAATTCAACAGAAGCTTTCTGAACACAGGAGTGAAATGATTTAGGATGCCATCTGTAAAAGTAAAGCTTTTATGTTTTTTGGAAACATCTAAAGGCTAAATTCAGGACCAGTCTGTGCTCAGACTAAGTTTTCATTTTATTATTGTAAACCAGTAATCACTTGGTTCCACAGACAACTGAAATAAGAAAAGCTCATTGCTAAGCAGATTCAGCTGCCTCTGTATATATTCATGAAAAAGCTTTTGTTGTTTTGTAAACTAAGCATCCTGTTTTGAAAAAACAGAAACTTTTTCATGTGTTAGCTAGGATGCTGCAGTAATTTCATATCATCTTATTGATACTATTTTTGTTTTGCTCTGTTTCCTACTCTCCCTGAATTCACAGAAGTAAAGGTGGCTTTATTTGCCAATGAGATTTTAATATCACTTTAAAGCAAAAGTGTTAGGAACTATACAGTTATATTATTCTTAATTCAAATGAGACCAAGTCAGGAAAACTTCTCAAAAATGTGATAGTTTTAAAAAATAGGACTGATGGTACAGCTCAGAGAATAGCGTTGCCTAGCACGAGTGAGGCCTTGGGTTCTATTCCCAGCACCACAAAAAATATTACTACTACTAATAATTCTGTCTATATTTATGAATACAGGAGCACATAAATGCAAGAGACAGAAGGGCTTACCTTTCCTACTGTAGAAGGAAATCCTGCTTCCATAATTTTTTTTTTTTTTTTTGCGGCACCTGGGATTGAACTCACGACCTTGCGCTTGCCAGGCAGGCGCTTAGGCCACTGAGCTAGATCACGGCCATAGAATTTGTTTATTTAATGTATGACCACCAGCTTTATTTAACAGAAAATTAGCTCTGACACCTTGGCGGCATTTTCTCAAACTAACCAAATTTATGTTTCATGTTTTCCATCTTCGTAACAGAATGAAATAGAAATACTGAAGGCCGAAAATGACCGATTAAAGGCTGAGACTGGTAACATTGCTAAACCTACTCGGCCTCCGTCAGAGTCCGCCAGCAGCACATCCTCCTCCTCCTCCAGGCAGTCGCTGGGGCTTTCTCTCAACAACCTGAACATCACGGAGTCTGTCACCTCAGGTGACTCAGTGTGCTTGTCTGTCCAGCTCAGCATGCCCGCAGTCAGCAGGGATGGGGAGAGCCAGAATTTAGAGAACCATGCAACCCCTTAATATATTAACATTAATCCTCAGAAATAGCACCATTTTTTCTTGTCAATTAACTCTACTTTTAATTTTGAAGGATATCCTGTGAAACTCAATCTTACAGGTACAGTTTTCTAATAATTTTTTTTATTTTAAAGTGAATAAAACCAAACCAAACAAAGCACACTAAAACAGAACAAAGCAGATCAGAACAGAACAGTGCAAACAACATAGGACTTCAAAACAAGACAACAGGAAATCAACAGTGGTTATCATAGTGTCTCTTGTTTCTTCGAAATAGTTGTCCATACCTTCACACACAACAAATTTCAACAATTTTTTTAAGTCACTTCTGCTCGGGATTAGTTCCTCTGTGATTATGAATAAGATGAAGAAGATAATAAATATTCTCAGTAGTGTTCATTAGTTCTCATGAATATAATAATAACTCCATGCCGTTTAATAAAGTTTTCAGTGTACAAAGCCTATTTCTAGATTCGACTTGACATTACCTTGCATGACGTTACTGATGGAGAACATAATGCTTCTACATCACGCAGTCTGCAGCTCTATTAACTTTTCAATAGACAAAAAGCTTCTGTTGGATTCAGCAGTACTAATGATAGAACATGGGTACAGTTTAGATTCAATAGAAAATAGTCATGTGACATAAATTTATCTTAATATCTGATGAAATAGTCAATTATTAAATGTAAGTGCTTCTATGGACTTGAATCATTTTAAGGATGTAAGATTTAGTTTGGAAAGTGTTTCCTTAAGGATCTATAATAATTGCAAAGCACAACCACCAGATGACGCTCTGGTGCCAATAGTATACATATGGTGCCAATAATATACATATTGGGTAGTTTTAGACTTCATTGTAGAATTGAGGCACTTGCTTGGCTTTAAATTACACAGAATTATAGGTGGAAAAGTAGAAGGAAGAGGAAGAAACAGATAAGGAAAATGACACAGCTTTGCTGACACAAACTACATATTTTACTAGATCGCTTTTTTCAAAAAGTCATAATTTTTAAAACTGCTATTGTGATACCCTTCATAAAATAAAATATAAATATTCCAGAATATACTTACTTTCATCATATTCCATAAAGACAAACTGGAACTTATTGCAATTCAGGAAAACAATGTTCATAAACATTTTAGCCCATATCTTATTTTTCTCAAATAGAGTACAACTCCTCCCTTAAATTTTCTGGGTTTTTGTTTTTTGTTTTTTATTTCTTTTCTCTTTCTTTCTTTCTTTCTTTCTTTCTTTCTTTCTTTCTTTCTTTCTTTCTTTCTTTCTTTCTTTCTTTCTTTTTTTCCTTTTTTTCTTTTTTCCTGTTCTGGGAGTTGATTCTTCAGGTGATCATCCTGTCAATATACTGTGAGCAGGGAAGTCCCTGAGTGGTTCATGATGTATTCCTCCTACTATCAATAAGAGAATTTAGAGCAAGCAAAACATTGACAGAAGTAACAGCAAAACAAACTAAACAGGGAAGGAAAAGTGCTTTGAAAGCATTATCTCTTATGCTTTTAATAGTAGGTGCTATTTAAGCCCCATTTTACAGATGAGGAAACCAAGATTTAAAAAACCAATTGTAGTAATTTTTTTTCAAGATCTTGTAACCAGGTAGTAAGCAGTAATATTCCAACCTAGATATGAATGATTCTACTATTGGATTTTTAAACTTGCATTAATTGTGCTTTAAGTAGCTACATATACAAAAGCCAAGGATAGCCATTTACTCATTTGATGGTTAATATTTACCCCATTTTTCTTAGTTACTTTCCTCTTTGCTAGGACAAAATTCCTGAGACCCAAAGTTAAAGGAGGGAAGTTTTATTTCAGCTCACAGTTTATAGAGGTTTCAGTTCAGTCAGCTGGCTCCAAGGCAGGGTGGCACGGCAGAGGAGAAACAGATCATGGCATGGCAGGCAGGAAGGCAGCAATATGCAGGCAGCCTGCCTTATCTTTTACCCCATCTCTGCTACCAGCCTTTTGGGTGCTGCCATCCAGAACTATGCTAATTCTAATTAGTGGACTAATTTAGTACCACGCATGCTTGATTCATATTCACACATCCTAACTCAGCCTCCTTCGAAACCACCACCTATGACCACAAGAGACTTTGGTGGGACATCTAGATACAAGCCATAACATCACTAGTATCAGGAGAAATTTCACATTTTAAGTTTAGTTTTCAAGAGTTAGTATGTCAACAAAAGAATGACATGTTCCAAGGAATATTTGAGCAGATATGGGGATCAGAAATGAGGAAAAACACCTTGCTATGGACTACTGCCTACTATGACATTATTTTATGCCATTCCCTGCCTTCCTTGAGTTCTTGCATCAAACCTGTTGCATTTGTTCTTGTTGACTGAACCTCTTTCACTGGCTTTTCAACTGCCTGGTATTTTTTAGTCTTTTGGTGTTACTCAACCATCACCTTTACAAGGAAGCCTTCCAGGATTGGACACCTATGTAGAACTCTCTCTTTTTGATTACTATTTCATTGTCCTAGTTCTTTTCAGTGAAGAACTGAATACATTCTGATTATCACTTTGTTGAAAATGTACATTCTAAAAAAGCAGAGATTTCATTTTTCTTCTCACATTGGTATTTATTCCCAGTGCCTCACATACTTGTTGATATCTTTTTTCTTGATAAGTATTTGCTAAATATTTATGAAAAGTTATATCTTTTATTCTTAATACATACTCATTTAATACTTATGGGTATTTATGAGTAATTGAGCAAAATATTAAAGGGGAAATTTGATCATGAACTAAAAGAAGATTAGGTATAAAGAACCAATGGTAAACTACTATAGCTTCTAAAATTAGGATAAAAAGAATTAAAATAATACTTAAAGAAGAGAGCTTTTTAAATCTAGACCCTATATGGGGTACATTATGGTAATTTGTTAGGTGTATACAATGTGTAATAAATCAGGGTGCTAAGAATTTTCATATCTTCAATTACAATCTTTTTGTAAGTGTATGTAATTTGTTTTTGGTGTTGCTAGGAATGAATCCAGAACTTTGCACCTACTAAGTTAACCTTCTACCACTGAGTATACATATAGACCTATTTAAATTTTATTTTGAGACAGAGTTTCACTAAATTGCCCAGACGAACTCAAATTTACAATTCTCATTCAGTCTCACAAGTAGCGGGGGTTACTATAACAGGGATTGTAGTTACCATAGTGCGCTAAAGAAATACCAGAAGTAATTCCTCTAGAGTTTGAGTTTTGAGTAGAATAGGTAACAAAATAAAGATTTTGTGAATGTTAGTCTGCAAAAATAGTTAAATTCTAGTACAGAGATTGCTTTGGATAATTTAAAAATTTCTAGAGAAAATTTTCATATTCTGCAAGCTCTAAAAGTCATTTTATAACTGTATCATCTTACAGCACAGTTGTATTGGGCAGTAAGGCACAATACCTGACACCCACAACTTTAAAGAGGAGAGGTTTAATTTGGCTCATAGTTTCAGGAGATCCAGTCTATGGTAGGCTGGTTCCAAGACAGAAACTTCATGGCATTTAGGTGTGATAGAGTGAAGCTGCTTAGTTTACAGTGACTGGGGAAGCAGGCAAAGATAAATAGCACAAGGGCCATATATAGCACCCAAGGTCACATATCTTCATGACCTATGCAAAGGCACCTAGAATCAAGCTTTACTAATCTGCAGGGCTTTTCTTAATCCAATGAAGTTGACATATCAGCAAAATTACATATGTATAATTGTTAATAAAATAGAAACCACGCCATTTTCAGGACCTCCTTATTCAATTTTTGTGTCTCTTACGTTACAGTCACAGCCTTTGTCTCTCTAAAATTATTATTGGAGTAATTGAATTAGTTTGTCACCAGGCACATACACTCCTTAACACATAACTGAGCTTTCTTCATCCACAAAACACTGTCTTCATAATAAGCGTGGCTCAGCAATAGCATCATTTTTGATGGCAAATATATATGGACATTAATCTACTATAATATATTTTGGACATTAATTTGGTATAATATATTTTGAAAATTAATCTTCAGTCACATTTAAAAACCAGCATTTTATTTTTTTAACTTTTTTACTTTTATTAGTACATGTTTGTTGTACAGAATGATTACATTCACTATAGGGAATTAGCACATGTACATAACACATTTCAATTCTTTTTTCTCCATTCCCTCGATCCCCTCCTTTTGTTTTTTCAGTATCAGATTCATTTATTTATAAGACCTCATAAGATTAACATATATACAGATTGAGAACCAGATTAATAGGCCAAAGAACATATAAAACATATAAGATAATTGTACTAATTGTACACTTTTAGGTTCATTGTCTATGTTAGATTACAATATCTTTTTTCTCTCTTTTTTCCTGTTGTCTTCTATATGTATATATAGCTTTTTATATAAGAGAAACCATGTGCTATTTAACCTTGTGTGTGTAAGTTAAGTTTAGGTAACTTTATCATCCTTTTGTTACTTTTAGACTATTATTCTCAAAGTACTATATTTGTTTTATAATTACAGGCATAAAGGGTACAGGAGAGCAATAATTAATATACTTCTGTAGGGAGGTATAATTCAATAACCTTATCTAATAGTGAGAGTTATAAGGCAAGCAGTACCACAGCTGCATATATACCAAATTCTTGACAATAATTTCAGTTAACAGTCAACCTCAGCACCTTTGCATTCATAAATTACAAATTACAGGTATTGATCTCAGATAATTTAGTTTGGATAGAAAAGTTGGATTGCTGTTTAGTTGCAGTTATCATGGTGATTGAATATTGTCCTTTCTATAATAGGTACTGTCTTTAATAGGTAAAAAAAAAAACTCTTATTCCCTCATTTAAAGGCAATGGCCCAACACATGGGTGAAGATCACTGGAAGCAGAAATATGTCCTTAGACTGAGACATTAGCCCAATCATGTAATATATGTTTTTGAAAAATGAGGTGTTTCAAGCCCGTTAGATTAGAGTGGGAACCATATTTGTAAGACAGAAAACAGAGACAGTAAACAAATCTGAGCTAATAGTACCCTGTTGTTTGTGTGTTTCTTTAAAATTTGATAGATATTTTGCTAGAGGATGCTGGTGATACATCTGGACATAAAGATGGCCGCAGTGTGAAAATTATAGTCTCCATAAGCAAGGGCTATGGTCGGTCAAAGGTATTTCTTTAATCTTATATTATTTATATAGAAAAGTAAGAATGGCGATAAGTTAAATGTATTGTGTTTTTAAATATTCATTCTGCTAAATATCCTATTGGAAGTGTTTACCTTGGCATTAGCATAATATAAGTTAATTATATAAGCCTAAAACCCAGGGACAATAGAAAATTGCATCATCATGTAGCTAGAAATGTGTCTCACATATATTGCATGATCATTCTCTGAAAACAATGCAAGTTGGTACCCCCCCATTTCTAAAACTTAGAGAAAGAAATAATTGCATTTTTTGACCTAAACATCTCATTTCCCATACTCTTTCAGAGATACTTGTATCTTATCGGTAATATTTATGATGTATAGTTACTTGTCACTAGTGCTTACAACAGGACCTTTGTACAAAAAGAAGACTATACAATAAATGATACTATAAACATCAGAAAGGCACATATTCTAATGAAATCCGTAGAGCAAATCTCTGATGCTGTGTGTCTGCATCATTTGTAAGCAAGGTCCTAGTTCATTGGTCAAGTATGTCAACTCTTTAGATTTAAAATATTGCCTTCAAATTGGCAATGCCATTTGACTCTACATCTTTTGTAAAACTAAAAAGATGTTTTAGGTCAAAATTCTAGCTGAGTAGCCAATAATGCAAATTTGTTCATACATAATTTTTCTCTTTTGAACAATTACAACAAAACCCTTTAGAAATTTAAAATAATTGAAGTCTTAACATTTGAAACATGACGTAGCACTTGTGAATTTTCACAGTGAGAATGTTCCAAGGAATCCAAAGCTGGAAACTTTCTGCTTAAGCTGCAGATTTGTGCCTGCTTCTCCCAAGTGGGTCTTCACATCTGATTGTCTTGGTGGAAACTAAACTAAATGTAATTTAAAAGCAGCTGTTCTATTGCATGCACATCCATTTTGACTTCACTATAAATATGTTGAAAATAAGTTTTCCCTTTTCAGAATAATTCTAAAAGACAGTGTGTTTGAACATATATTTTTTCCTAGTAAACCTTCTAAGAAAGAAGCCATCTTAACTTTCTAGTGCTATTATGTCAAAATATTACAGAAGTAGTTCAAGCAACAGAATTTTTTTTTTTTTTTTTTTACAGTTTCAGAGGCTAACAAAGTCCAAGCTCAAGGTTTTGGCCAATTTGGTTTCAGGAAAGGGTTCTGTCCTGGGTTTATACATGGTCAACTTCTTGATATGTTCTCAAATGGCCTTACCTCAGTGTCTTATGGGAGAAGAAAGAGGCCACCCTAATACCATTCTCTTCACAAAAGTCTCACACTTTTAGTGCATGCTCTAATCTAACTAATGAACCAGTCTAACTCTAATGAACTCCTAAAGGCCTTATCTTCACATACTATCATATTGAGAGTTAGGACTTCACCACATGAATGAGTAAAGAGGTGGGAAGGTCTACAAATATTTAGCCCTTAATAGGAGAAAAAAAAAAATCCACAATGTTTCAACTGTGAATTTCTCAACTGTTTCTGGCAAAAGTGTTGACTTCTAATTTAGGTTTGTTTCAATAATGATGGTAATTATTTACATTTATTGGGTTAAATATTACAAATGAAGAATTTGAGGATGTGAGCCAGCTAAATGATTTACCGAAGTTCACATTTTTATTTAGGTGATAGAAATTATTGAAATTCATTTTTTAAATATTGTAATCCAAAGATTGTATATTGTAATCCCAGTATAGTAATCCCTTTTTTAATCTTCCTCACAATCTGGAAAGTTATATTTGTAATCCCATAGAAACATTATTGGAATTCCAGTGAGTTCATTCTAGTCTACTACCTCTCTCCCACGGCGAGAGTAAAGACACTAAGACATTTGCAAAGTTATGGGCAGCCAAGGGGTCCTCAGTCCTATACAAGTGAGAATACAAGGGCAAAGCCCTGGATCCAAGGTCTCTCCCAGAATTTATTATCTTGTGAAGGAGGAAGTGGCTTGAGGATCAGTGACAGGGAAGATGGCAGGAACTACGTGAGTAATTCGAGCTGGCTAACCCGGTGGGGAGAAAAGCATCTTTGCAAAATGCAAGGAGAGAGATATGTAGAAAGACCACTCTGCATAACTCCACTGGGATAGCATAGAATGAGTTTAGGAGTCTGTTGCTTCAGTTTCAGATATGTAAACTTTGTGCCCTGGGGAATCATAGCCTCTTTATTTTGAGACTCGTACTCAGTACTCAGTTGACATTCCTGGAGCTGACTGGCTCTGCCATCCTGCTGCATTCCACAGATTGACCAGGAACGCAATGGGACGAAACAGGAAACTGTCAGGTTGGCCTTAAAGATTACATATCAGTACTTTAGCTGGCCTTATTTGCATTGCTTAGAGCCAATTGAAGAGAGAAGGAAATACCATAGCCAGCTCTGTACATATCAGTGCATGGAGACAAGACTCGATTTAACCAATGCTAAAGCAATTGTTCTGTGTTCAAGGGGAGCCTCTCAAATGGTCTCATACAAAAATAGTGGTGTAGAATCCATGTCATATAACACTTGATCAGTGTCTACCACCCTTTAATGGCCTCTTAATTAGTGACTAGAAATAGGATTGTAATGTAATAACTAATTGTATCTTCTGACACAGTCATTATTTCATGTAACTATTACCAGTCTATGTAAAAGACACCAAACTATAAATTCTAAACTGTTTATATTTCTAACACTCCTAGAAATTCCTCAAAATTTCATCCTATAAGAATATAGTTGAGATCATTACTTATATTATAAAAATATACTTTGCTTTGTTAAATGAATCCCATAATTTTCTCTGGCACATTCTTAATAGTAAGTTTCTAATAAATTCAAGACTGGTTTGTAAATTTGAAGATATCGTACTACCATGAGTTATATTTCTTAAAACTAGATTGGATTAAAATTAAAAAGTGAAAAAAAAACCCTAAGCATTGGGTTTATTAATGATGAGATCATAAAATTGTAAGATGAACTTCTAGGATTCAGATGATCTAATGCTATTTTGTTTTTCTTACCCTTTCCTTCCTACTAAATTCCTTTGTGTAGGAATGGACCCATTGCATTAAAATGCAAGACTATACTTCCTGATTCCTTTCCCCTTTTTCTTCTACTGAATATGTCATGAATCAGTTTTTCTTAACAAAGTACTTCATCTAGCTTCTTTCTTGCTTGCTATTGTCGCTATTGCTACTACTTTTTTTTATTTAGTTCTTTAGTTTGCTAAGTTATCCTTTATTATATAACCCACTTCATTTGTTATAGTAGAACACGCAACCATGGGCTTAAGGAATTCTAGTTTAAATTAATTATTTAGTAATCACCAATTACATTATTAAGCTTTAGGAGAGGGTATGCCAATAAAATAAGATGCACAATTGGATTTTATCTTACTTTATTTTGTTCTGATTAAGGATCAGAAGTCTCAGGCATATTTGATTGGATCCATTGGTGTTAGTGGAAAAACCAAATGGGATGTCTTAGACGGTGTAATTAGACGGCTCTTTAAGGTATGTCACACAAGATATTCCGGTACTGTTGTTCATGTGTTTCTTTTTAGATGATATCCTTAACTCTAATAGTGTAAATATTTCTGATTGTCTTTTCCATTTAAGCTAAAGGAAGTTTTCTCTTCTTGTACCATTTGAAATTAGCAGTTCTTATATGACCCATCTCTAAAATGTTACATCTGTCTTTATATTCCATGACCTTTATGTTTGTTACAGATGTTTGAACTTTTGTTTTATCTTATTGTTTGTCTGTGTACTCTTTCAGGAATATGTGTTCCGAATTGATACAACTGCTAGCCTTGGTCTGAGCTCTGACTGCATTGCTAGTTATTGTATAGGAGACTTAATTAGATCTCCTAACTTAGAAGTGCCTGAACTGCTGCCTTGTGGATACCTTGTTGGAGACAATAACACCATCACTGTGAATTTAAAAGGTAAAAATGAAAGTGAAAAAAGCACAATTGTAACTTTTTACCAAACTCGTCCTCCTTTATTTGCAGTTTCCCTTTAAATTTTCATGTTCATAAATTATGTTAACTTCAATAATTTTGGTACGGAATGGCCATTTTGATATTTTTAAAGAATTAAAATCATACTGAAAACATTAAAATTCATGGCAATTAATTTTTTTGAATTCTGGGATGTGAAACTTAGAACACGTTTCTAAGTATTCAGTAAGAGTGTCAGAAAGATGTGATTTAAAGAGTTTCAGATTTCTAATTTTTCCCCATTCTCATCTTTGACAAGAGGAGAACTTGAAAATTTTATTTTTTATTCCAAATAGTATATTCATCACTTTTTGTTAACTTAAAAATATGTATACTCACAAATAACCACTGATGGAGAATAGAAGTTAAGAATCAGGAATGAGAAGTTCTGGTTTCTTTCCTTTGGTTGATGTGATTAATTATAGGCTAATGTAACACCTGAAGTAACATGTCTCTGTAATTCTTTGTTTACATTTGAGAAGCACAATGAATTTATATAAACTAGGTTAATACAGGAATTCATCAATATTTGATTTTATGATTAAGATAATTTGGTTAGTGAAAGGAGATATACTATTGCTCCTTTTCTAATTCCTTGCTAAATGTCAGAATTTGTATTCTTCAAAAGCATAAGTGGTTGTACAGTTGGGATGTAAAATGAGAAATAGATGGTAATAAAGAAAAAGAAAGAAGTTAAACAGAAAGGTCATACACAGAGACACATAGCCATATTACATAAACTTCACATTTATTCTTAACAAAATTAACCACTTTCAAAGGAAGGAATATTTTGTGCTAGAATTTATAATGCTTTCATCTCTCTGCAAACATAAGTGGAAAACATGAGGTAGTCCGTGGAGGCAAGCCTGAACAGGGTAGCAGTTTGCTCTCATTTGGATCTTCACGCTGCCTTCCTCCTAATGTATTTTCTATCTCAAAATGGCCACACACATTTGTGCGATCAAAACACCCAAAATGTATTTTGTAGGAAATGTGTTCCTATGACTAATGAAGTTCTGTTGCTGGTTGACACCAGATTTTGAATTCTAGCTTATGGAAAACAATACATCATGCTGTTTTCTTTGTTTTCTTCCTTTAGGAGTAGAAGAAAACAGTTTGGATAGTTTTGTTTTTGATACACTAATTCCTAAACCAATTACTCAAAGGTACTTTAACTTGTTGATGGAGCATCACAGAATTATACTCTCAGGACCAAGTGGTACTGGAAAGACCTATTTAGCAAACAAACTTGCTGAATATGTTATAGCCAAATCGGGGAGGAAAAAAACAGAGGATGCTATTGCCACTTTTAATGTGGACCACAAGTCAAGTAAGGTAAGTAACAGGTCCTAAGAGAACAGATGTTATTTACCCACAAGTGTCTTAAGTAATCAAGTTTTAAGATTGTAAGACATTTCCATGTTGTACATGGAAAAATATCTGTCTCTTCACTGAACCTATGATCAGATAAGGAAATAAATTTTGCTTTATAAATTTGGAGAAAGTTGCTGTTTTCAATAATAATCAGTTATCAGGTACTCTATAAGGCATTGGGATGATACAGAATAAAACAACAGAGCCCTTGTCTGTTTTTCTTAGATAATCATCTAGGAAGGAGTAGAGTAGAAAGATGTGTGCACAGTGCTATGGGAGACACAGGAAAAACTACTCTACATCTAGTAATCAGGGTTTTATAAAAAAGTAGTACTTGGTCTGAGTGTCAGTAGATAAGTCAAAATTAACTAGGATTTTTCAGCAATGGAGATCTGATGATAATTAAAATATTCTAAGAGCCCAGCAATTTGCTTAGGTCCCATCTCTATTAAGAATTATCTTTAGGAACCACAGGAAACTGAACAATTTCTATTTCACCACCTACCAAAGTTTAGTGTGCCATACTTATCAGTCTGAACCATCATATTTTATAAGGGTTATAAAACCTATTCAGTGATTTTGTACATACTGGGTAAAATAAAGAACTCTAAAAAAGAAAATAGATATGGGAAATCAGTTCCTAGCAGTAAACTAGTTTTCCTAGTTATGTCTGTTAAAGTCTTGAGAAATTTCAGCTGTTTTAAGTGATATCCTGAGGGGATTCCAGTAATAATGAGTCATACTACTTTTTTAAAGATAATCTGGTTAGATGATCTAAAGTGATCCATTATCTCAAGAATGTCACGTCTGCACATTTTCAGGAATAAATGTGATCTGAAACATATTGGATTCTTGAAATATACCTGACACACATGCACACACACACGTACCCATACACACACACTCACCCTTATGGTCAAAATTGCCTTGCTTGTTTTCTTCAAAAGAATACTGATAAAGCATAATGGAATGCCTCAAAAGTTAAATAAGTACAATCTTTCGATTCTGAGTATTTCTTTGAAACTCAGCATTATTTTATTAAATTGTGGTTGAATCACTCATTGTCTCTTCAACTAAGGAGACATAAAAGCTGAGTAGAAACCTGACTCTTCTCTGAGCCAAGTTGAAAGAACACAGCTATTTGTGTTAGGCTACACATTGAATACCTCCTGTGATCAGGTCTCCTTACCTCTTTACAAAAGAGACTTTTAAAAGGTTTATTTTCTTTTCAACAAAAAGAAGGAAGGAAGGAAGGAAGGAAGGAAGGAAGGAAGGAAGGAAGGAAAAAGAAAGACAGACAGACAGACAGACAAAGAAAGAAAGAAAGATAGAGAGAAAGAAAGAAAGAAAGAAAGAAAGAAAGAAAGAAAGAAAGAAAGAAAGAAAGAAAGAAAGAAAAAGAAAGAAAGAAAGAAAAGAAAAGGATCAAGGTCTTTTAGGTATTCATGTGATCTTGTTTTGTTTGTCCTGAATGTTGATATACAAGAATGCTATACAACTTCTTTAATTAAAAAGAAAAGTAGTTAGAAAATCAAGAGTGAAATAGTTTTGTTAGAGGAAACCAAGGCATTTCGATAAAGTTGGTGATCACTTAAAATCGGTGTTTAATTTAAATACACGTAGATTGCCTTCAGACTTCATTAGGATGTAATTTGATACACTAAAATAAAAAAAGTAATTTTCTTTAGCTACAAAATGTATCTCCCCTTAAGATCTATTATATATGTGTGTATATATACATATGTATTTCCGTTTAAAAAAGGGCTTAGTGCTTGGAGATGATATTCTTAATAATGTTATCTGAGTATCCTTTTATAGTTTTAATTAACACTTAATTAACATGTCTAACATTCTTAGCATCTTTTGATTTTTGAAAAATAACATTATCTGAGCCACTTTCAAGGAAGTTCACTTGTCATTACAAAATAATGAGCAAAAAGGCGTTGACGGGAGTGTTTAAATGAAACTAATGATGCTAGGAATCAGTATTAGGAAAAAAACCCATGGAAAATCACGTGGCATTCATCATCGAGAAAGCGCTAAACACAACTACAAACATTTACTGCTTCTTTAGGATTGTTGGATATCAGTGAACTGTCAGTAATGCTGGATAAATAGCTACTGACAGAGAATTTGACTAATTCTTTCCAAATGGACAGAAAACTCCGCATGTTTGTTTGCTTTTGGAAGTGGGGTGGGTATAAGTGAAGATGATATAAAGAAAAGGAGATGACAAGTTGAGATTTTATTAGGGGGGGTTGCTAACCGTATAGATTTATTAAAATACAATGCAAACGAGACTTGAAATAGTAAGTCCTCTCCCTGGAAAATGGGGCGGTGTAATTGTTGATGTGTTTTGTGCTGTGCTACAGACAGCATTGGAGAGACACAACCAAAAAGCACTTACTGATTTAAAAAAAAAATCAAATTATAAACCATCAAATGAAATAAATAAATCTTTTAATGTTTTTGGTCCCTCTACATTTTACATTCTGTTCTTCTTCCTACACTTCAAGCTCTCCCTCAAGCTGCCAGCTGGAATACTTTGATTGAGAGCAGTGCACATAAACAATTACACTTTGTGACATTTGATATAGCAGGCCCAGAAGGCTAGAGATGGATTTAGTGAAGACGATGTAGCCAGCTGTAGCCACTTGGAATGTTAGGAGGAGAAGATCAGAAAGCTGTACTTGATGGATTAATTTTTACTGTTTCTGGAGTCAAAAATCAGAAAAAGCAGTGACCAGTGGTCTGTATAGAACTGTCATGTTCTGTCTCTAATGTCAAGGTATAGCTGTGCCCGTTGTCAGTGGTCATCTGGTAGTATCCCTGTTTGCTTCTAACTACATAAGGACATAGAACTTCTAATACTAATGCATCAGTGCATCAATATAAGGTGTAAGGGAGTCTGTGAAAACCTCCTAAGTCATATGAAAAAATTTCTTGTGTACGTCTCTTTCTATATCTGACTGTTCCGTAGCTTTCATTACATTCCAAGGGATCTGCTACCACTCACAAAAGAAAGGTCAACTACATAACAATCTATGGCTTCGTTTGTCCAAATCATCCAGTGACTTTCTAATTACCACATTCATTGGCAATCTGCTCATTCACTCTCTCCTCATCTCTCCCTCTCTTTAAAATGTCGCTGCAGTTCATGTTCCTTTTCTAGAATTTCTTCTGGCTTTCATGGTTATCATTCTTTTCTATTCCCCTTGTACTTGCTTCATGAATTCCCTCTCAGTCTTTTTCAGTGATTACTCTTTCTTCACCTACCAGTAAATGAAACTTTCCCCCAACATCCCCCTGGTTTCAACTTGTGTTGATTTATATGGTTGACATGAACACTTTTAGCTATGCCCTCTTTCAATTTTGTAAGTTTTACATTGGCTTATAAATATGTTTCTGTTCACCTGCTAAAACATGAATTTAGAAATGATAAATTCAGCTCTGAAAAATCGTAAGTTCATTTGCTTCCATTCATCTCTGTTAAACCATCTTTTGATCCAGACTAATTATTCTCTGTCACTTGGACATCTGTAGTTGTTTTCTGACTGCATAATTCATATTTTCCTTAAAATTTCTTTTCATTCTCTTGTTGGTTTTATCCACTTGTATGATGAAAAGCAGAATTATCTTTTTTATAATTAAAACCTGCTCATGTTGAAATCCTCCAGTGTTTTCCCTTTACTTTCTGCACTTGATCAAAAAATATCACACTGCTCCCTATTCAGACCCTGAGGGACTCTTGGCTTCAACAGTTTCAATGGTCTCCTTACTGATATCTTTTATTCCTTTGCAGTCTGCTTGCTGTACTATTAAGTCATGATTTGACTTTACTCAGATCCCCAAAATATTCAGTGTTTCTGCACTGTCATCAGAAACAATCCAGTTGCATACTTTCTCTTCCAATGTATTTACCATCATTTACTTGTGCGAAATTTAGGCTACTCATTCTTGCTTGTATGGTTATCATTGATGTTTGTGCCTTTGATTCTTTTTTCACCATTTGTAGAGCTCTTCTTCCTCTTCTAAATATCAAAATATCGTCTAATCTTAAAATAAAAGGTGAATAGGAAATAGCGCTTTCATCAGAAAGTCTTTTCCAGACAAAATCTTTGATCTATACAAGTAATGTATTTTGACTGTTAGTTATATTAGTATGTGCCTAACCTAAATAATATACTTCTTGAATGTTTTTTCTCATTTCTAATTAATCATTTCATCCTTCACATTTCTGTTTCCTTTGATAAATAGATTGCTTCCCTTCTGGCAACAGACAAACAAACATATCAATGGTTCACAGTTGTTTATGTAATAAAATTCCACGTCTTCTGCATGGATCCAAAGTGTTTTCTGTTTTCATCTCTATCACACATACCATTACTTTGTACTATATTCTCTTACAACAACAGAGTCGTCATTTTCTGATACACAAGATACACTCACAATCTCCAACTCTCACTTTTTATTCTTTAGATTTTACAAGTTCTCCCTTGCTAAATCTTATTGTCTGAACTCTAAGCTGGGTCAAATGCTTCCCTTAAATCTTTGTATGTTAAGGACTGGGGATTTAGCTCAATAGCCTAAGCGCCTACTGGGCAAGCATGAGGTCGTGAGTTCAATCCCCGGCGCCACCAAAAAAAAAAAAATTACATTACATTAAAAAAATGTTTTGTGCATTTTGTTTACTACATAGCATTACCATTAACTTATTGGCCTGTTTCCCAACTTAGCAATGCCAAGTTCTAAGGATACACAAATGTTTTACTTTTGGTGCCTTCATACCTGGCATGTTACACGTGCTTGGTAAAGATGCATTGAAGTAATGAATAATTGCAAACTTGTCATGTGCAATCTTATTTATTATTTAAGATTTATCTCAAATGCCACCACTCTGTAAAGACTATTATGACACCCCTTATAGAATTAATCTCTCTTTTCTATAGGCTTCTTTTAGCATCTCTTGGCATCTTGCACTGCGTTTTGTGAGCTCATTATTTACATGCATGCAGACATTCTTCCCTGGACTCCAACATTACCTCCTCTGGAAAACTGTCCTTGATACCCAGTAGTTAGGTGAAAGTTTGTCCTTTGAATTTTCCAATCTTGTAATATACTCATGACATTATATTGAAATGATTTATCGTATTGAAATTTCACTCCCTCCTGTGAAAACTTTTAGAGCCTAAAGGGGAAAGCAACAAGGTCTAAGGCTGTAAGCATAGTGTATACACAGTGAATGTTTTATAAATGAGTGAATGTCTTAATATAGCTAGATGAGTGATAGATTCATTTTCTCGTTTAAGATCAATAAAATTCTCCAGACTATTTACCAGTTTTAAACATATTCTTTCTATATTTTCTGCTTTAGGCAGCATTTATTCTGCGTAACTGATTCTAGTTTATATTATCTTTGTTCTAAAGTTTAATGAAGCAAATAGTATTTTAGTTATTTAATTGATTTTATGTTTAAACTTAAGTAACTGTTTCCAAATACCTCAAACCCTTGGCCATTGTTTTATCCCTTCCTATTTTTAGTGCTAAAAGTTGCCTTGCAGAAAGATTGCAGTAGCATCTAGAAAGTGATTCGTGTATTCACCTGTCTGCCAGAAATTGGGATCATGGAATTTCTTTTTTATTAAGTCCTGAGCAAGATTTACAAATTGAAAATGTCATTGTAAATATGCAAATATTATGGTAATGCTCTTACTGATTAGGTTAATTCTAAAAACCCTAATTATGTTCCTGGCTTACCCATCTGTGAGAACAGTCAATCAAAGAACTGGTTATCATATTTAGATTAAAAGTTATTAACTAGGAATAATATCTGTGTGACAATTAAGATGCTCAAGAAATGCTAAGTGCTAATGTTAAATGACCCAGTGAAATATAACAAATGTTGTCTTTGTTTAAAATTGCAGCAGTAGCCTATGAATTATATAAAAAATATTCAGACCTTTATCAGTGCATTATGGCTATGCTTTTAGATGCAGCCCATATAAATGAATTGGAATTGAAACGCTGAAATTATTAGTGGAAACTAAGAAGTGCCATTTGGGTTTTAACCTGTACTTGTCATTATAAATTTAATAAAATGCACTTTAACCATTGAAATATCAGTCTCGATGTTTATGGTTTGCCATAATCATTCTTGGAATTCATTTTCTTTCGAGAAAAAAAGAACAGAAAAATATATCTTCATTTATGGTTTTTATTTGCTACACGTACTATATTTTTGTGCTTTCCCTCTTCTATCTCTTCCTTAAAAAATGTATCATGTCTATGCTAAATTTTTTTTTTGGCCTTGTAGAAGGTTTTTGTAATAATAGAATGACCTATAACTTTTAGTGAAAACGAATCCTGGATAGAAGAGAAAGTATTAATTTTCTTAAAATAGCAGCTGCTTTTCCTGGTATGAATTGATCACTGAGAGATTCGTCTTCTTTGTCTTTTAAAGGAATTACAACAGTATCTAGCTAACTTAGCTGAGCAGTGCAGTGCTGATAATAACGGTGCGGAGCTCCCAGTTGTGATAATTCTTGATAATCTTCATCATGTGGGATCTTTGAGTGATATCTTCAATGGTTTTCTCAACTGTAAATACAATAAATGGTATGCTTGTAAAATACTTGAATCAAATGTGAAAATGGTGATGTCATTTGCTTTCTTGTATCTTTTTCTATTTTAAGAGCTCCGATTTGTGCCATTAACTTCAGACTCCCTCACTAATATTGTAGCACATTTTCAAAGAATATACAGGTAGTTTTCCTTAGAATATCTATTCATTCAGCAGATATGTGTCAAGTACTTTTTTAGAAACATTACTTCCATGGGCTGGGGAAGTGGCTCAGTGGTGGAGTGTTTGCCTAGACATGCTAGACCCTGGGTTCAATTCCTAGCTCTGGAAAAAAATCTAAAAAGAAAAAAAGGAACAACTACCAACACAGAAACATTACTTCCTCAATAGTGTTAGGTTCTACAGATCAATAATGAATAGTTTGAAAGAGGAAATGGTAACTAGTGGGAAACTTTAGAGCTCTAGTTTCATTTTAATTCCATATCAATGTTTAAATTCTAGCTTTCTCTAGAGATAAATTTAATCATGGAGCCTTGGATCTCTCATCTACCATCATGTTTTTCTATTTACAACGAAGGGGAACGTTAATAAAGGCGATGAAAAATCTGAAGACTCAGTGAGATTCATTGTAACATGGCTTCTAGGGAAAGGACATATTAAGGACATGATGAACAGAAATTATTTTTATTTTAATTTTAATGGTGCTAAATATCCCAATTAAAACTATTTGGGTTGAACATAAATCCACACATTATTGAGAATCTTTAAAATATGAAATACTAAAACAAGAAAAAATAATAAATTTTGATTATGCTCATTATTTATAAGATGTTAGAGTGGGACGAAATCATGCAATTATTCTGACTTTTTTATTTTATAGATGAGTAAATTTATACTGAAAGAAAATTTCTTGACTTGTTGCCAGAGTTGAAATTAGAACCCCCAATAGTAATTTGCGGTACAGTCATGCTTGTCAGTTTTCAATCTAACACTACAAAATGACCTTTTTAAAGTCTACTTTTAAAAGAAAATAATTCTTGTTTTCTAAAACTTTTATGCATTAATCACTTTTTCCTTGAGTATGTCTAAATTTTATATTCCTTCTTTTTCTTAGTCCATATATCATTGGAACAATGAATCAGGGAGTTTCCTCATCACCAAATCTAGAACTGCATCACAACTTCAGGTAAAGATAAATTGAAGGTTTTTTTCTTTGGAGAGGTGGGTGGGATTGTTTGGTTGTGCACCTTTCTGTTTGTCTTTGATGTTTATTTTTCCATTTCTTTCGTACCAATGCAGCCAGTGATGACCTGTGGTGTGAAAATAATTCTCACATCTTCTGACAAGTTTTCAAGCAGACATTTTGTGATCCTCAACCTGTAATCAGAAGTGTTTCTTTAAAAAAAAAAAAAAAGAGTGGAAATGTTTTTCTTGCTCTCTATGTCCCCAGCTAAAGTAAAACACTTTCTTCTAAGTGTGAGAGTTGCTATTTCAGGATTCGTGATTCTGCTGCCGAAGAGGGCTCAGCGTGTAAACTCCCACTTGCTGCTGTGGCCCAGGAGCTCCACTTCAGCTCAGAAAGTGGAGTTTGCCACATTATAACTAGTGCAAATGAACTGCCTAACTCCTTGAACCATTTAATGTGCCCATCAATTTATACAGGAATATTGTTACTTTGTATTGAAATGGAAATTGCTGTGGAAATACATTTCATTCATATCAAATGTCTGATTTTTTTTTTTGTAGGTGGGTATTATGTGCAAACCACACAGAACCAGTGAAAGGCTTTTTGGGTAGATACCTTCGAAGGAAACTGATAGAGTTGGAAATTGAAAGGAGTATACGCAATAATGACCTAGTCAAAATTATAGATTGGATTCCTAAGACATGGCATCATCTCAACAGTTTTTTGGAAACACACAGTTCTTCTGATGTTACTATTGGTGAGTTCCAAAATTACAATATGCCGTTTTCCAGGAACTAAGAGTACTTGGTAAAGATGGCCAGATTGGATGATAGAAAATAACAACTAAATCTAATGTTTTTTAAGCCTAAAAATTTAAATTTAATTTTTCTTTCCTGAAATTTTTCCTTTTTCTGTTTTGTATGGTTAAATTCATTCTGTCTCACAATTATGCCATACTAAAATATTGCTGAGTTCAAATGAATTCAATAAAGGCAAATTTCTAAAATCAGGGAATCTTTGAGATAAATACAATTATTTCTTTTTAGGATGCTTTTAATGATAAAAGCAGACTTTGGCTAATTGCTCATATCAAGTATAGTTGTGACAGAAGATTTTAGAGATAATTTAGTTGATATGTAAATAATTTATTTCTCCTGAAGACAAAAGTGCTTGTATTATTTCTCTTACATAGGCTTAATAATGTTTATTTTTGTATTCTTTAGTTGTCAAGAATCATAAATATACTATAGATGCACTGTAAATTAAGAATTCTATATTTGGATGAAAATATTTATACAGAGTCTAAATTCTACAAATAAATTGCATTGTATATTCAACAATTCATTTCAGCATAGTTCAATTTTATGTTATTTGTAAAGCTAGGCAGGTCAACTGTTTAATGACATTTACTATTTCTCTTAATTCTAA
This sequence comes from Cuniculus paca, assembly GCA_004365215.1. Taxonomy (NCBI): domain Eukaryota; kingdom Metazoa; phylum Chordata; class Mammalia; order Rodentia; family Cuniculidae; genus Cuniculus; species Cuniculus paca. The sequence goes on from RJWT010001467.1 coordinate 43,447, forward strand.
TGTTGTGCTTCAGATTAATATTTTATTATAAAAAGGAGAGATCAGAAGATTCAGTATTGAATGAACATATTTTAATAAAGATCAAGTTATCAAGATTATTATTTTCTAGGAATCCAGTGAAAAATACTCTCTCCAAATATATTGTTAGATATGTGTTAAGATTGGTAAAAATAATACTTCTCAAGCATATCTTGTTATTTGTCTTCTCAGGTCCCCGGCTTTTCCTTCCCTGCCCCATGGATGTAGAAGGTTCTAGAGTTTGGTTCATGGATCTCTGGAATTATTCTTTGGTCCCTTATATTCTGGAGGCAGTAAGAGAAGGCCTTCAGGTATAATATTCAATTTACATAACTTTTAAAAATAAAAAAAAGCACCCTCATTCATTTAGAAGCATTTATTTCTTCAGGCATATGACATGAAATATAAATGAAGCAACAGAAAGCAACTAATATGCAGTATTTTACCTGTTGTGATAACAAATATAAAAGTGAAAGAGTAAACATGATTCATGCAGCAACTATCCATTTGTCATAAAAGGTGTTGAGATGCTCTTATTATACAGTAAATTGTGTACGTGTGCATCTTCTGACAGCTGTGATTACTTAGGCATTGATCATTCATACTCATCATATCATGTATAGCAAGTAATATGTACTTATAGGTTCCCTGATTTTAGTATGTCTCACTGTTTGAAGCTCTTTAATACCATGTGTAAGACCCTTTGCTATTTTTGAGGGCATACTCTGAATTATAAGAAAGTTGATTGGTCTTTTTATCTATGACAGATTAGTTTGAAAGCCTCTCTGCCTTTTCTCTCATCTGCCTCCACGAGTCTCTACAAAAAGTCCTGTTTATGCTTAACTAAAAAGTGAAAGTACATCACGCACAAGAAAGCTCTGTTTCTTCACCAAAATATCCCCTTTCCATCAGTATTTCTATTTCCCTGACTTGGGTATGAAATTTCATGGAATTGTATAATTAGAAACTCCTGGCTTATGTTTGATAATCACCCAACTTAATATGCAGGAACCCAGTCTTCTTTCCAATAACTGAGCCAGGATTTAGGCGGCTTTTGGACAGGTGTACTTATTTATGGTTTTCATAGCTGCTACTAGATTTAACATACACTTAAGGGTGGAGTGGGAATTCAGCACATGCAATACCACAAAAGTAAAACCTTTTAGGAGGTAGACAGTCCCCATTGCTATTGAAGGCTGTGCTAACCAGAGAAGTCAGTTGGCAGCAAGTATTCCTGGGAAACTCAATCCATCACCTCTGCAGGACCAGGAGGAAATAGAGGAATTGTGTGTATCATGAACTTGCCCTTGGATCTTCTGGCAAGAAGAACCTTGAATTGGAGGTGGAGGTGAAAAAAGTGAAGCTTTGGTAGCAAAGATGAAACTCTGAGTTCAGAGGAAATTGTTAAAAAAATCTCTTTTTAGCTTTGATGAGGACCAGTATGAGGAGTGTTCTCTACCTCATGTTCTAGTTGGAAAAGAAGCTGGTGACATAATGGATAGAATTTTGTATTCTGGTGGTTCGATCTTTCCTCAAATGTCAGCAATCAATTCATCTTGTTTTGAATGTTTAAATTCTTCTTCTTTTCATTCTTTTTCTGTAATATGGTTTCATTACAAAATGGAGAATTGGATCTTTTTAGGCTTTTTATTGTCTCTCCCAAGTTTGTACGTTTCCTTAGAGAATGATATCTTGCACGATTGTTTAAAAGGCTGATACCTGTTGCATCTAGGTGCTCATTGTCTTTTAGGGTTAATTCTAGACTCTCAAGTCTTTTCTTATGAAAGCCTAAGCCTTCCAGGAATTACACATTTTTCTTCAATTAGTTTAAACTATAGAACAAACTATATTTTACATGCTCTAGAAAATAGAATTTTAGCTAAGAGAAAACTTTCTGTTCCAAAACAAAAGAACTATTTTTAAAAATTCATATTCACTCATACTTTGAGAGTTAGAATTATTTTCCTGATAAACCTTTTCCTCCAATTAATTTCCTCTAATAATGTTGTTACTAATAATGTTATTACTAATAATGTTATATCTCCATTAGAGAAAGGAAAAAAATAGAAAAACTCAAGTATCAATTTTGCAAAAATTCATATGAGGGCAAGCGGTACAATAAGGAAAAGATGATCTGGTCTTGTTAAAATGCTGGCAGAGTTGTAGAGGGGAGACCATAAATCTAAGAAACACTGAATTTTTTAATGAAAAACAAAGTTGAAACCAATCTGGAAAAAAGATACTGAGGCATCAGAGGTTGATGAGACTTTGTTTAAACACACAGACAGACAGACAGACAGACAGACACACACACACACACACACACACACACACACACACACACACTATAAGGTCACAGAGAAAGAAAGGTTAAAATGAAGAGAAAGAGGTAGTGATGGTCTGTCTCTCTTCATTAGACCAGCACTACCAATGACATTTGGGGGATACTGGGGGCTGACTTAGTCTCACGGGAAATACTACGGTAGGTTACACTGTGATGGTTTACTGTAGTTCAGTGAGACAAAAGTAAAATGTAACCATTGACAAATTTGGATAGAATGGTCCATAGAATGCCTTGGAATTGACTTTTGAATTGAGTCACTCCTGTAGATGTTAAATGGAAGGTTTTACTTTTGCCTAAGGGGTGGGGGTGTCTAGGTTCTATATCTGTATAGCTCTTTAGGGAGTGGTGCTAGAAGTAGCAATATGAGTGAATTTTGACAGTGAAAAAGACTTCTCTTTTCATTTATTCATCATTTTTGCCAATTGTACTTTGATGGTGAACTCTATCATAAGTATGCACCTTTTTTTAAAATCCTTTCTCTAAAACAGGAGCTTTTATTTATCAACCTTGAGTTTTCTCTTAGTTTGTAAAATTACTAATAAAGACATGTGTGGGCAGTTATTTCTACATGTATTTATAATAAATTCTTTCATCTTCTCCCTGTGTGCTGATTATCTAGCCAGATGTTCAACTTTATCTTGGCTAGTTTCAATTTTAAGTGAGATATATCTACATTTATATCTGGAAAATTGCATATAGTCAGTCACCCTAAAAGCCCTATATGATATCAATGTGTAAAAGAAATATTTATGTAATAATCATATTTTGGACTCAATAAAAAATGAACGTTTTATGTTCTGAATATATTCCACCTTTTAGATGTATGGCAAACGCGCGCCATGGGAAGATCCCTCCAGATGGGTGCTTGACACTTACCCATGGAGCACAGCGTCTCTGTCACAGGAGGGCCCAGCGTTACTTCAGCTGCGCCCTGAAGATGTTGGGTATGAGGGCTGCATGTCCACGAAAGAAGCGACAACCTCAAAGCACATTCCACAGACTGACACAGAAGGGGACCCTCTGGTAAGCTGCGGAAGTCTGAATCTTCCTATTCATTTTGACATCCGTGGGTGGTTGTTTCAGTCATTTGGCTCAAAACACAAGTATTGTAGGTAATATCTATGACTGCCTTGACACTGCACTCAGTTTTAACTGTCACCTGCAACCTGCCTTCATTGGGTGAAATTCTTAAAAAGGAAACCAAACTTGTTTGCCTTAAAAATAGTTAAGAAATTTGAAGCCAAGTTGAGCGATGTATCTGCAATTGTTCCCCCAATATGCACTAAATTGTGTTAGTAATTAGTAAGTTTTCTAAATTTCGTAAGTCAGTTTAGTGGGCTACTAACAGAAAACTAAATATTGATTTTAAATGAAACAATAAAGAGATTAATGATATGTATATTTATGTACATGCATATTTACTATTCTGATCAACTAGCCTGATTAAATCTAGAATTAGCCTTCTGATCTTCTGTTGCTTACAGGAGGGAAGGAAAAACTGACCTGGAAACCTAAAGGCAGCTCTTCTCTTTGCCTTACTCCATGTGCAAGTTTGTATGGCTTTATTTCTCAAAATACTAGGATAATTAGAATAAATCTTTGAAATTCCAAAGTATAAATATTTCGAAACTATTAAGTACATATAATTATGCAGAACACAGATTGTCTTTATATCTGTTTTCATCCATTTCTTTCAATACGTTGGTTTCACATGTAATATATTTATTAGCTTGCCATCATAGAAATTACTGAATTTGCACAACCAATACAGAGAAGAAATTGAAATAAAAGCTATTGTGTTACTTAAGGCATGCAAACACTAAAAAAGAAGTAATTAAAAACCATAATCTCTAGCTATAGCTAAGGACATAAAATGACTTGATATTTTATGGAATACTCTTATGTCAACGATGCCAAACAGAAACATCGTCATCATCTCAAGTGATCATTAACATTTTGGGGGTCACATATAGAAAGTCTAATAAATTTTAAAGATCCTCTCTGCAGCAAAATGTACTCTCATGAAACAATTTGCAAGGTGTTTCAAGAGTTCTATAAAGATGCTGAAGTTTCCACGAAGACTTACCCAGAATGCAAAGGTCCTATTTTGGAGAAATCTAATCTAGGCTAATTCAATAAGGGTCCAGCCTTATATCTTTATCATGTAGTACAGTACTTGGCCATTTGCATGATACATAGATATCAACAACTATGGCATAACGGGTTTAAATTCAACATAATTGTGAGCATACACTAAATAATTGCTGATGGAATAGTTAAAATTTAACAAACTAAATGTAAGTTTCACAGTTCGAGAATGGAATATTTGATGTGAATTTTTAATAAAT